>KK121118.1:0-38193 GCA_000611955.2 Stegodyphus mimosarum | reverse complement strand
TAAAATGTAAATAAAAGAATGGAGTTCAATCAAAGCAAATGAGAATAGTACTGAAATTGATTACTAAAACTATGGAAATACCAATGGAAGCTACGCATCTTTTTAATTTCATCCTTTATCGGAAGGATTTCAACTCTCCCCCAAAAGTGCATTATTTTTTGTAATGAAAGAAAGACGGTTTCTTATCCATCTTATTAATTCGTAAATTTAAAATATTTTTGTATGTATCTTATTCAGTGAGCCGTAATTCAATAAAAGTTAAATCCATAGAAAGAATAAGTTTGGGAGTCCATTCATTAATAAAACTGAATTTAGAAAACAAACACTTTTACTCATTTCTAAATATATATATTTCTTTAATTTAATTAAGTATTTCATCTTATAAAACATTTCCAAATACTCTTCAAACTCTTAAAATTAATCGCCTTTAGTTTTCTTCATTTCTTTATAGGTTTGAACACATCAAAGCACAGCATCTGCCTAAGGAAACAAAAAATGCCTGCTTAAGGAGAAGGATGCCTTAGTGAAAGGCTTTTTGAGGAAAACTCTCCTACATGTATATTGGAAATGAAGAAAAACACTAAAACATTCATGCAGCATGCCTGCTTCACAAGATTGGAGCTCAGATCGAATTACCAGAGTTCAGTGATTTTATCCTTTCGGCCATTAATCAGACGCCTTCATTTTACATGTGGGAAGACGTATATGTTCTTCTGAGATAGCTAACATTTCCGCAACTGAAGTGAGGGCATATTATAAGAGCATTTTCTGAATATTTCCCGAATCGTGTAACGCTATTTCCAAACGTTAGATTGCTTAGAAAAAAATTACTTAAAGTAACAAATAAAATAAATTGGTTTCCCTTTCATGTGACAGAGTCACAAAAACTTCATAACTGATTTTTACTTAATCAACTGTTGAATTCGAATAATGGTGCAAATGTGTAAAAGAGAAAATAGATGATGTAGAAGCATTTTTAATTGCATCACCGACATTAAATAATTGACTTAAAATGTCTTTTCAAAAATTAAACTGGGATTTACTAATTTCAGCATGCTCACTTTCTTGTTTTAAGTCAATACTACTTTACGAGATTTCACAATTTAAGCTTTAAATATAACTAAAAAGGCTTTTCGAGGGCAGGACTGACTGCTGAAAGGGAAAGAAAATTGAGATGACAAGATATTTAAAATGTAACAAATGACATCGTTTTACATTTACTATCTTAAACCAGGCGTTTAAGAAGACACGCTCCTTAAAAAACTTTGCGTGTGTCTTCTCGTTGTACAAACAACATTCACGAAAACAGGTTTCCAAATTCGGTGACAAAAGTGTTGTTTGAATAAGTGTATGTACTTTTTAAGAAGAGTGGGCGGGAGATAGAGGATTCCATAAAGAGTTTTCTTAACGAGTGTTGCAAGGATGGCGAGGGGAAAGAAAAACTCGCGCGCGTGTCGAGATCTGCATTTAAATTTTCGAGGATCATAATGGATTGGGACAAACTGTGGCAGAGTCATTTTCCAACTCGTGCCGGAACCGTGAGTTAAAATTCGAAATATCTTGTTTGCGGAGGCACGACCGGAGTTCAGCCAGGCGTGACGATTTGCTAAAGGGTTCGGTATTTGTGGAAGCTTGGGGGAAAGAAAATGAACTGGAGAAAAGGCTACATTATGTTAGAAGTCAGTGAAGCAAGTAACAAAAATGACTCGTAGAGAAAAAATAAATAAATAACCAAATAAAAAGGTAAATCGAGCACCTTGTAAACAAGTTGTGCCGCAGTTGTTGGAGTTCAAGGCTCATTTGTGGAAAGACAGAGTTCGTCGGATTTTTCGTAATTTTTCCGTCTCGCGGTTTGCATACTGATCAACTGAGAGCACTCTCGGTTGCGTATGAGTACCTGCCGTCGTATACATTGTTTTCAATTTCCACTGAGTCATTCTTCAGTAGACTGGATAAAATAATGCTGGACCACTCGTTCGCCAAGGCCATGGTCAGTCCATCTGAAAAAGATCTTCTCAACAAGCTGGAGCAGATGAAGAGATGCATGGCATAAAGAAACTTTAAAAGTACCTTCCTTTTCCAACATTCAAATTGAAATTTATAAGAATGATGAAGAAACGAAAAGGGAATCGTTTCGCGATTACGTAACCCTGCCCACGAGCAGAACTAGGTTCCGTTTCGAAAAGTAGCAATTATGATTTCTTTATGAACAAGTTTTCTGTTTCTTCTGTGCAGTCACGTGAATCAGCAACTACTTAAATACTGTGAAACTCGGAAAACATATTTACTGCAAAATGTAAGGCAATATTTTTGATTAACTATCGGCCATATTAATTATCTCATACCGAAAGAAAGGCAGAAAGGCACACCAATGTTTATTGTTTCAATCCATTATTATTGTGCAAATCTAATAAATATATGCTCGGTTGCATTCGATAGCAAAAAATTCTTTTCATTCAGATAGTGTATCAGTATAAAGCTAAGATTTCTCATTTCCTATCAAGCAGAACTTCATAACAGGCAGAGCTTTAAAGCAACTGAGTTCCAGCAATACTAGCTGCTCGACCACGGTCCAATTAATGCTGAAAAGCTGGATGCAAAGGGGGTTTTGTATTCTCCTAACACGAACCAATTTACTCTAAAAACTTCTCCAGGAATTTCTTCCAGCCCCTTAGATAGACGCACTTCCTATGCATTGGCAATCAAATCCAATTCTCCCAAAGCATAGATGATCTAATTAAAAAATTTAGATAAGCAATCAAATAAATACCTTAAGCTATATATACCGTAGAGTCATTTGGTTTTTTTATGCCTGGTATATGAAAAATACGCGATGTTCTTGCCAGGATTCGAACCTGGAGCTCTCGAATACCCGCCGAGTTTTCTAGCGTTACATCACGAAAGCATGCTAGAAGGAGAGAGAAAATACCTTATATACTTCGCGTTTTAAAGGGCAACTGGGGATTACAGACACAATCGCCAAATCTTAGTGGCGATGAATTACCGTCCACCATCTTTTTAGTTCGGACGCCACTGTAGAGTCGTTTTTTTTTTCTTGATGCTCGGTATATGAAAAATGTGAAATGCCCTCACCGGACTCGAACCGGAATCTCTCGAATACGCGCCAAGTGTGGTACTGTTATACCACGAAGGCATGCTGAGAGGATGGAGAAAATACCTTATAACGTAAGAAACGTATTAATCATGTAAGAGAATTATTAAAGGAAATTATTATTTCTATTCATAAAATCTGTTTTGTTAAAAAATATTATGGACAGTCGTTATTTCTTCGATTTTTAGCTGCAAATTAAAATTTAGATGATTATTCTTTCATTTCAGTTGTTTTATTCACCAGTGTCGAGGTAGTTAAAGCCACTGAGTTAGAGCCGGGATCGAAACCCGACGAAGAGATTCGCTACATGAGTGTCTTCGTGGTTTGTTGGCATGTGCAACATGAACAGTTGCCCGTTTCTATTAGTAAGTATTAATGAATCCTTTCCACACAACTAATTACTCTTGCAAGTTTGCCATATCCGACTAAATAACAGCTAGTGTCTTAAATTTAACGTGTATTTAACTAGTTAATGCTAAGAATTAACTTTTTTTTTTCTTATTATATCATTTCCTCCATTTTATTCTTACAAAATTACATTTTCTGTAAAGTTTGGAAACCACAATGCATTTTAACACTACATCTAACCATGAGAGAAAGTGGAAAGCTCGTATTTAACTTAATTCGTACACTGCGAATAATTTTTATTAATTTTAATATTGGTTTAATACATATAAATAATTAGCAGTTCAAACTCAGTTTTAAATTTGAAACGACGGTTACATTTTTTATTTATTCGTATCTCATGGAAAGAATTTAAGTTACACATACATTATATCATTTTTATACTAATGTAAATTACACATACATCATATTAGTTAAAAATGATGTGCAAATATGAAAAAATTCGCTCGATTACCTAAAACTTTTAAGCTACGGAGTCATTCTCATTACGCTTCATTATAAAAGGAGCAATAAATATGGATGCAACTGAAATTTATAAATTGCTGAATGCTAATATTGATTAAAATTTTTATAAAAAAAGAAAAGTAATGCCACTTGCATATTCATAAATTTTAGAGATTATTATTATCTTCAGTAAATTTTTAATATCAGTGAATTAATAAACGTATTCCCCATGAAAGAATATGATTTATGAAGGCATATAAATAAGATTCTAATAAAGTGCGAATTATACCATTTTGAATCAATATATCTTATCTTCACAAGCTTTCTGATTAAAAAAATAAGTAGGATTTTTTTTTATCGTTTCCTCCCGAACCAACTTAATAAAGTTAATGAGCTCATTGATATTTATCTCAGAAAAATCTTGCCATTATTTTTATTTCATGCAAAGTTTACAAATGTACTTTCTCAGATCCACTTGACGCTTTTTTTCGTGACCAAGCCAGCTGTATTACCACTGAACTTAATTACCTGTTTATCTAAAAATTATTATCGAGTCAAAAATCTGCCCTAATCTGTACTCCTAGTGTCTGAAAATGCCTATGACTGACATTAATGAATTCGGTCACACAGCTTCCCAGAAGCGTTCTTTTTTTAATCAAAAAGGACGCCAAATATTACAATCATCGCTCCCTAATTGGCAGAACCGTTTTCCGCTTGATGAACAGGGTTGACTGCGATGTCACAGAAATGTGAGGGGACGCAACTTTCTGTGACGCGTCACAAATACCACGATGACGTTATCAGCTCCTTCTACCCACCTAATAACGCTTTGCTATGGTTACCGTCGCGATAACAACGATTCTTATCTTTTGCTGTCCCTCTCAAAGAGGAGGAAAGCTATCGCAATCATTTTTTACACTCTCTTTTTAATACACATTCTGGACGGTTTTGATAGGAACTGATAGGGTCTGAGAACAGCAAGCAAACGGAAGAAGGCGTGGGCACGAAGTCTGATGAAACCTGTACTCTGCGCTCGTGACGACCTACAGTCTCGCTAAAGCGGAGATATGACACTCTGTGATGTTTAAGACACCTTCGACAACAAAGTCTGCATTGCATTGTCTTATTCTCAAATTATCTGAACAAATTTACAGCGTTGGCAGATGCTGTGTCAGTCATTTAACAAAACATTGCACAACTAGGAAAAACCTCTGAAAGATAGATACTTGAAGTTTACAAGACATTGCCAAGTAATAAATGCTTCTGGTATTTGTTCAAAATGAAGATGGAGTCATACAAGCCTGCAAGTTTCCTGCAAAACTGCGACATATTCTTAGCTAGATGTCATGTCTAAACTACACCAAACACTGCATTAATTTAAAATCTTTAGAAAGATAATTCTCGCAATATTTATAAATTAAAAAGTTTTCCAGCACTTCTCTATAATGAAGACATTTATAAATTAATTCTTCTTCCTCCTCTCAGCTTCAAAATTTAAGAGCATAGTTTCCCTTAGTTTATTTATTTGTATATAACAAAGGATACGAAGGTTCTGCTAAATGAATGGAATGCTTTTCTGCAGGACCTTTCAAGAGAAATTGTCCCTATTCATGTCACTCATGGCCTAAACCATGGAAACACATATTTCTAAACCACTCGGCCGCCTGCTGGCTAAAGTTTCGTTAAGGAAGAACTTTAAAGTGTAATTGAATTTCAGTATATCTCAAGAATATTTCAAACTTAGAGGAAAAGTTTTAACTTTAAAGATTTAAACTATGCAGATGTTTAGTTTGTTTGCCTTGAAACTTAACGATGTATTAAAAACGTATTTAAAGCATTTTTTAATACTTAATGAGAGAAAAAATTTAGCAACTACATAAACTGAAAACTTAATTTTGGTCTTAATTTTGGCCAGTTTTCTGTTCTAAAATAATCCAGTAAGTTTTCTAAATCAAACCTTCCAGTTAACTGTATTGTTAGTTAATGGAAAATGCAAGTTATTCTTTCCCCTCTCGGAAGCTTCCTATATAATCTGATAAATTCTTTCAAGTAAATTACGACATGCTTCATATATATATGTTTAATTTCATTTTAATTTAAGAGCGAGAGTTATATTATTTGGATTATATCAAAGCATACCAGGGGTAAATGCTTAAATGAAGTGCGATGTTTGCAGAAAACTATCTAAAGGAAACGGGCTCGTGTTCATGTTAAAGATACGGAATATCATGAAAATATCCATGCAGCCAGTTAGGTCGTAAGGATTTGAAGGGGGGGGGAGAATGTGCCAGTGTTTAACGTTCCTACGACTCAGAAGTATTCAGCAATTAGTGTTACCATGCAATCTGATTATTTCTAAATAATAATAATAATAATGATAGTTTCTTTTGAAGGAGATATATTCAATACCAAATGAACTGCCAAGTTAAAAATGGGATGAGATAGCAATTTTCTTCATGAATATTAATGCACAGAAAGCTGCAGTTTTGCAATTGTTATGGCAAAGCACACGATTAAAAAGAAAACACTTGTGCCTTAAAAGATGCTTCCTAAAAAATAGCAAATACCCGTGGCTCATGAAATACATATGAATAAAGAAACTGTATTATTTGTGGCAGCAGACTTTCATTCTACACCCTATATTATTCGAAACATAACATTCTAATCGATATTTGATATAATCCTAACTGACACTTAAGTTATGTTGCAATTATAACTGCATCATAATTCAGCTAAAATTTTAGATGCAATATCTTCTTTTACAAAGCAAAAAATAAAAATAATTTCAAAATTGCATTAGCCAAACATAATTGAAAATTTTCTAACATTTTTACACTCAAAGAAAAAACAAAATCTATAAAAGCAGAAATATTAACCAAGCAGTTCCCTTCCACCTGCAGCCCTGTTCAAGAACCAAAAGATTAAATCTGAGTTTGAACACTGTTTGACCAACACACTTAACGAAGAAGCATAAATATGAAGAAGGGCCGCGTCTGGCGCCGTCTTTCCAACCAACGCAAACAAGCGATAAAATTTTTTTCGCTCAATCGCTCCCTCATTTGTTTTACACCCCGAGCCTTTACGAAACAAAGGTTCCATAGGATTCTTCAGGACCACCTACGTGCTGAAGACTCTTGGACAATTACTCCAACAAATGTCGACTGCAGGAGGTCATTCTGAATTAGACATGTTTACCTGGCCCAGACCCACCCTTGACGCGATTTTTATCTGCGACTCGAGAGGCTTTTCGCGACCACCCCGTTCTCTCCCCCCAGTTAAAAGCTCTTTTCCCGTGTTGAATCTTAATCTCTGAAATGAGGATTGAAAAGACTGGAACTTGTTGTCGCCCAATCCATCAATCGATTCGCTATCTGAGGCCGTTAGTTTTTCCTCTCTTGAGTGTGGCTTGTAAAATGGTTTAGTTTGTGGACAGAAAAGCTCGTACACAAGGGTGTATCCGAAGAGAGGAAGGTGCTGACCTTGTCCCTACGTTTACGACGACCTTTGCTTTCTCTCGGCCAGCGCCGATGTCTGCCGAAGATAACCGAGTAAGTTTTTTGAAGTCCTTTTATCTTTTCGAGAGACTGCGCGTTGGCGATGCATTTGCGACGCAAAGTGCGAAAGTGTTTCATCGATTAGGCAGGTAAATTATCTTAAGTCTCAGGAGCTTGACATTCACTTCTCATGTGATCAATTTTTACCTCTGTTAAGATAAAATATTGTTTTTGTTTTTCTCTTGTGTACACATATCTCAATAAAACATATTGTTCTATTAAAATACAACGAAAAGCTTCATTTCGGAGCTTCTGCTAGAGATCTTATGCAGAATGAATTGTCTGCCAAAAAAAAAAAAGGTATATTAAGTGAAGTAAAGTTCTTTAGAAACTCCTTTCATCGTCCTTATGAGTAGTGTAGCACCAGGGTGCCTGGGCAAAACAGCCCTACCCCTTGTAGAATTGATAGGTTGTTTCGAATTATAATATACTCATTAACCTGGAAAAGACATATACAAGCAAAACAAAAACAATAAAGAGAAAAGGAAGTGCAGACTTATGGAACGATACGAGAGACACATATGCAAGACTGAAACATGATAAATACTAAATACAAAACATACAAAAACATACAGTACGATAAAATTGACAAGTACACTAGTCGTTAACATTTAAGATGGCCATGGGCCTTTTACAATTACTGTCATTAAAATTATAGTCATAAGTACGAATTACTGGATTTTCAATATTGGGCAGATTTGCATAGAATTTGCGGGCAAGCCGGCAGTAAAATTTACAAATTTCCTCGACTTTAAGCTCCTCATGTATCTTGCTGTTACGAATATACCAAGGAGCATTGGTTATCTGTCTGAGTATAAGATTCTGCACTCTTTGCAGTCTTTTTCTGGAGCTTTTGCATGAGTAAGCCCACACAGGGCAAGCATAACATAAGATGGGACGCAACACGGTTTTGTAAATGAGCAACTTGTTGTCTATGGAAAGTACACTGTTTCGAGCAATTAAGGGGTGTAGTGTGATTTTAGCAACTCGAAACTTTTGAATAATAGATGTGATGTGTGGGGTCCATGTCACTCCTTTCATGTACGACTATACATCGACTGCAAGAGAACAACATACAAAACATTCATACTGATCCAAATGATATGCTATTCAAACATTTAAAAAATAAATAGAGTTGGAAAATTGTAGCAAATCTATAAGTCGTGAAATCACAGTGTGGGGAATTGTAGGATTAAAAAAAAGGCACAGCGGCTAATAAAGTGACATCCTGAATTTCTTAAATTCCCATTCCTCTCTTAAGATTACTTAACTTTAATTCAGTAGTGAAATGTTTTAACTATTATTCAATGTGATGCAACCTCAAAAAGCTTTCCTAACTGTTTGGTTACCATAGTTCTGAAACATAAAAAGAATTAACAGTTTCTATTTTTTAAAAAGCAGTATCTTGGGACTTAAGTAGAAAATAGTAGTGTACCGAAATGAAGAAACAACAAGTTTTATGTTATGAGTATATTTTCATAATCTCGTTAGAAGTGTAAAAGGACTACGGTCACGAAGCGGCACCACTCCGCAGTAGTTAAGAGATTAAGTCTGTACAGTGTTCTCTACATTCTTTGTTGCAGCTACGCTGCAATGTACCCAGATGCTGATGTTTTGTGTTCGCTTATAATGCAGTCGCAAGGAAGAAACAGAATAGTTTCTGAATCCATTCTGAGTGAGTAATGGAACCATGAAGGTTCGAAGTGTTGCCACACGTACAAAACACATTTTTGATGAATTTTTAGGCTCATTCTAACTAGTTTCTAATAATCTCTCCATGCCTGTATCTGTAAAATTCGACAGATTATGATAAAATAGGGGTGTGAAATACAGCAGGTTTTCAAAGATTTGAGCTATGGAGTATATTAGCTTCTAACACTGAAGATTTTAACAGCTGTCAAAGAAAGCTCCTGGAGACAATGAGTGAAGCTGTTTTGAAATTTTGCTAAACCATTAATTAAAGGCACCAATAATTAGCACATAAATTTTAAGTTTGTAATTTTTCATATACTTAATTTTTGCCTGACGAAATGCAAAAATCAGCGAGAATTGTATAAAGAGATTTCCGATTGCTCTAAAAATGCATATTCTTTTTATTAACTCATTTACAAAAGCATATCAGCAGTCAAATTTGTGTAAATTTTACTGAAAATCTGGCTTTTTGTAACTTCTCTATTAAGTTAATTCTTCTATTCTCTTTAAATTGAACAAATTTGTATTGCTACCAATAAAAATACCATTCACAATTTCGTAAAATTACCATTAACAGTTTAATGCCTCGTTTTTTAAATTGTTTGTTTCAAAGCAGTGTTAGCATAACATTAAGGGAATGGAATTAAGTAAACAAGTATTCTCATATTGAATAAATAATAATAAAAAAAAAGATATATTTAATCAATTCAAGGCATTCAGATATACAATAGATTTTCGATTAACTTGGCTAATACCGGAGGCGAAATCCATGGTTAATTTGATAGCAGTCAGAAAAAACTCAGGAAAGAGAAATAACACTTATTATAATTGACAGAAAAAGTGTTATTAACAATTTATCATACTTTCAAGGAGTTTAATTTGGAGAACAAATCCGCTTGAATATGCGAATTAAATCAGAATTCAGAATTAGAAAAACAGAACAATGTTTCTGTTTATAATATTCCTGTATTTTGATAAGGGGGGTCAATGAGAAACAGAAGATTTAAAGGTTGCACATTTAATTTACTTTCATGACTTATGAATTTATTTTTAACGAATGATTTAACATTGTTTATATATTCCTGATTATGTGCGATTAAATTACGTTCTCTCGTGGATAAGAATAATTAATTTTTAAATACCGGGACATCATATAATATCATTGTTGTTATCCAAACCAATCCTCCTTTTTGTCTTACCATGCCAATTTTGCTTTATTATAACTGTCTGTGATAGTAATTTTTCTATCTGCAGTATAACAATTTAATTTTTTAAACATGATCTGATTAATCTATAACCCATTAATCCACTCCCGGTTAATAGCGAGTTCACTGTAGTGCAGTGAAGTAGTTAATAATGTTTTATGTTAAATTATAAAATAATGAAAGAAATATAATTTCTTGGCTTTTTCTCTAAATAGTTTCACTTATTTATATAGTACTTAAAGAATAACTATATTAAATGATCATAAATGAATCGAGATATTGCAACTTTGAATAGTTTCAGATTTAAATGAAAAGTAGTATAACCTTTTAATTAGAACAGCCAACTTACACAGAAGCATATTAAGGCTCAAAAATTTATTTCGAATAGAATTATTGATATGTCCTTTGGTATTCGCGAATGATAAAAAGCGAAACGACGTAATTTGGCGTCTGGAAAATAAAAAATGAAAAAAGTACTAATGACTTATCAACTAGTTTCAGGAAAATAAATGTTATGGTTTTTTTTTTCCCTGTATTTTTTTTGGGGGGGGGTTTGTTTAGTTGATTATGGCAAAGCATTCGAGAGCTATCATCGTAAGCGGATTTGTGCCTTCATGGAGGATCTTCTGAGGGTAACTGTGTAAGGTTTTAGTTAAACTAACCAAGTTTATTTTAATTTAAATCTTTTCTATCTCCTCTCTGCTTCAACTTCCTGTCAGAAGAAGCGCGCGTTTTTAGCTTATGCTAATTTTTGAAGTTCAGCCAAGCACTATTTAAGACAGAGGTAGAAACCTCTCGGGGTGTGAGAGCTTTGCCTCAGATCACGGTCACGCTGCTCAACGTTCCCCTGACCAGCTAGCAGTTTAAATTTATAAGCCATAGTGCTTACTACGTGATTGCATTGTAAAATAAATTAAAGTGCGGTAGTATTTAGTATACCTTGCTACGCACCCTTTTAGATAGAGGCCAACTTCCGCGAATTGCTCTGCGAAGCAAAGTTGATTTAATTTCTATTTTAATTTATTTAAAATTATTTGATTGTTACGTTAAGACCCAAGTGCGGTCTTTTACTTTCTGTATCTCTTCCAAGTTGGGAAGTTTTGTAATTACTAGTGATTTAATAAAAGAGGATTTCAAATCCCTTTCACGTGCAGTTATTCTCCAGCCCAGCAGTTACATCAGAACATAGCGTACCTTCCGCTCCCTGTTCCAGTTCAGGACTTAGAACGTAAGGAGAAGAACCCTTTACAGAATTTACCATGTTCTCAAAGAATACACACAGAACACTAAGTCCTGACAACTGGTTCATATGTATGATACACAGAAAACATGAAAACGCTCATGCAGCTAGCCGGTTCACAGGATTCGAACCTCGGTCCGAATTACCAGTATTCAAGGGCTTAACCGTTTGGCCACTTGTGAACCTAATGTTATAGCTACCATAAATATGCTGAAAATTATTATATTTATATATAACATATATAAAGCATTAGACGACAGCATAACTTATACGTATAAATCATATGCATTTATATATGGTTTTTATTTATGCATATTAGAAGTCATTAAAGCTACGTTTAAAGAATTTAAAGCCAGTTCTCCAGTTGACTTGAATGTAAAACGATGTTTATTCCATAAAATACCCTTTTGTAAATTCTACTTGCTTTGCATGGTTTGCTTAGCTCTTAGAAATTGTTAATTTATTACTTTGATAAAGCACCTACTTAGCCTTATTGCAGTTCATGTTGAATGGACCATTTAATTATCTTTCTTTCAGAACATCATTCCTGCATACCAAGCTAATGTATATGAGGCCGCTTTATAAACAAATCACACCCCTTTTTTTCTTTCTTCTGGCAAAATGTTTTAACAATACAATGTCACCTTACGGATGTGAAGCCGTTTCATATTTAAGCAAAACACCTAATTTTAAAATGATGCTTTTACATTATTTTCGTATTATCACTGTTATAAAAATTAATTTTCCAATCTTAGGTATTTAATACGTTGCTCACAATGAAAGTTAAAGCGAAAATTCTGATACATTAACAGAATGCTGAGGGACGCCGAAGATACTGTCTATTACATAACCTTCGCATTCATCAATGACTGTCCACTGCGCAAAGGAACTTCAAAAGTTATAGTCAGCTGAAACAACAAAATACGAGAACTGCTGTAATTACTTTTAACTCTGAACTTTATGTGATTAAGAATTGCTTCATTCTGAAACCTAAAAAATTCGTCACAACACAACGCTTCTAACGAAACACGAAATGCGGAAGACAGCAATTAATTCTGAAACGCAATAATAATTATACCTATAATTAATTTTTACTCTTTATTGGTGAACTGCTTCATCCAAGCCGATTACAAGGGGTAGAACATTTCCTGTACGAGAGCGATAAATACTGCAGAATCATAAAAGTCTAAATACGGTTGACATTTTTAGCGCGCTTTTGTCAGAATTACGCATTCCAGCGGCGCTTTAATTCTATAATTAGTTCCACATTTGTTGGCCTTTTCTAACAGAAAGAGAATGGTCGTCTCTACGGGTGAGGTGAGCGCCAAAATCGCCTCTGCGCATGTCTATGTTCGTTCACGGTCGAGCGGTCAGTCGACTGCGACAATGGCGTCCCTCCTTGACCTTATTAACCCCTACCCGCGAGGGGCCGTCCGGGGTGTTCCCGAGTTTGAGTAAACTAGGTTTGACGAGGGGATTGATCGCGGATGCCCAATTAGTCTTTTAGAATATTTTTTTTTTCCGTGTGGTTTTCCTCGGGGGGGGGGGCAGGAAGAGTAAGGTTATGAAAAGAGAGCTGGGTGCTGACAACTCTCATCTCCTTAGAAAACAGGAGATAGGTTTCAAGATGGCTTTTCAAATTAGGCCTCATCAAGAGACTTTTTTTTTTAAATTTATTTGAGACATTTAAATTCGAATAACTTTAGATTCGAATAAGAATACACTCCATTTATAACATTGAATATGAACGACCACAGAGAGTTCTTAAAACTATGCAAAACTTTTCTTTTTTTTTTTTTTATTTAGTTAGTTTAGCTTTTATTTATAAGTATTTATTCTCTTTTATTTATTTATTTATAGCTATAAGTATTCAAAGAAATTAATAAATAAATTTATTCTTTAAAAACAGCTGCTTTTAATTTTTATCAAATACGTATTAGTTTAACTGAATATCACTATGCTCAAACTTAAATACTTTTCATTAGCAAACACTGACTAAAATGTGATAGCTGTTAATACACCAGACTTTGGGTAATGGAAAGAATATTAACTTATTCAGGTTTTCTCAGATTTCAACAGTACTTTTCTTTTCTTTTATTTATTGATATTGCTGCAAAGCTGCTTTTTTTGTAATTGTTAATTCATGGTAAGTGGTATTTTTTTTTTTTTTTTAGTTTTTTTTAGAAATTTGTTTCATAAAGGAAAATATCATATAACTGATAATGCAAATATTTGCTGGTTTCTCAAATGTTAAGAAGAGCATTTTCGATTATGAAAGTGGAGAGAAAAATAAAATAATAGGGTCTTATTCTAAGCTCTAAGGAGAATGCTAGGACGATTTCCATTTATTTATTTTAAAATTCAAGCATCCCTTTGACTGTAAAACAGAAAATTAGAAAAGAATGTTATAGGTTTAACTATTTAATCCAGTATAACATATCAGAGGCTTTAGGAAAGATCCTTCGAGAACCCAAGCCTTAGGAGAGATGTCTTCATAAAGGCCCTTCTAATGGGCACTTACTTGTTATTGCATTACCCGTATGAAAACAAAGAAAACTGTATGAAGCCAGGCTCTCGGATTCGACAGAAAACCAATCCCAAGACAAGCTACCAGAGTTCAGTGGTATTATCCACTCGGCTGCTAATGAGTCAGAGGATATTATAAAGAACTACACAGACATGTATTCGGCACTCATATTTAATTATAAAATTCTGGTGTGAAGAGCTTTTAGATGATGAGAATGCTACTATTAAACACGTATTTTCAGAGAATTTAATATAATTTAAATGAGGCCTTTTTCAACTATAATTGGAGAAATAAAGTTACTGAAAGTATTTTTAAGGACAGAGAAAGAAATCTAAAAGTTATCTAGGAGTAAGGAACAGTTATTTAATGTTCTTGCAATCTATTCTTGACAAATTTTCGAAGTCTTTTACGTTCATGACTTGTATTCATACGACAAATTGAAAGTGTCTGTGCAGTTACAGATACATTGCGCAAGAGATAGTTTATTATTATTATTAAAGGCTTCCATTGAAATATAGTTGAAGAAGACAGCTTTAGCACTGATTTTCTCTGAAAAAGGTTTTTACGGTGATATCCTGAAGATCTTGAATTGCAAACAGCAATAATGTATCACCTTCTTTTAATTAAGTAATACTTTCACGCCCTCCCCCCCCCCAAAAAAAGAAGAGGAAAAGAAAAAAAGATTTCACCCTTCATTTCAGTAACGAAAACCTTTTAGGATAGCATACATGTGTGCACCAGAAAGAGGAACGGTTTGCATTACACTGTTTTTGTAAACAGATGAAGAAAGAAACGAATACGTACTCTTCTGAAGTTCTTTATTAATAAAAAAAGAAAGAAAAAAAGCAAACAGAAATGCTATCTGAGAAAATCTGAATCGGTTGATATTCCTTTCATTACCCGAAGTATGAAGTATTTTTCGCAGTTATCACATTTTACCCACCATTTTCTAATGAAAAGTATTTAAATTTGAGGACAACAATGATCATTTACATCACTACATATTTGATAGAAATCAAGCAACTGGTTGAAGAATAAATTTTACATAGGCCTTTAAATATTTGTAAAAATGTTGCTGAAATCTTATAAAAAAATTCTCAATATTTGGCTGCAATCAAAGATGTTTCCAATGTAAAAGGTAGTTATGGAATATGTTATATAAATTAATATCAGTAAATGCTTGAAGTATCTTATTTTTAGACAAATTAATAGCAACAATGATTTGATGAACTAATAGTAAAGCTTTTTTGCTTAAAATTATCGCATCTTTTACAACCTGAAAATAAATAACTAGACGTTTTGCAGTAACTTAAGAGTTCAGAAATACCTGTTATTTTTATTTTTCTCTATATTTTCAAGAACTAGAACTTTAACTCAGTATAACTCATTTTCGTAACACTTTTATTCCGGGGAAAATCTTTCAATAAATTATCATATTATTATAATACTTAAACAGACGAGATAAGATAACAAGCAAATAATGTCATTTTTAACTTAAAAACTTATTAGGTAAGAAACATCTATTCTCATAGTGCATGTAACTTTCATTGTACCCTTTCAATGTGTTTTATAAACGCAGACGAAAAATGAAACTTTAAAAAAGTGAATGAAACAATTTATAAAGAGCTGGTTTAAATGCATTTCGGACTTAAATGTATTCTTACACTTGCCTTCACTTTAAATATTAACGAAATGAATAACAAACACTTTGATAGCTACGAAATTATTGTCTAAAACACTACGAATTCATATTGCAATTATTATTTAACAGAGGACATGCAAACGCGAAGCAAAAGATTTTATTATTTGAATGAATAATAAATATAATAAAAATAATAATAAACAAATACTTTTTTTAAGGAAGCATAACTAAATATTGATATGAATATGAAACGCATAATCCAAAGGTTTCACGATAATTGAACCATAAAAATCATAAATCTCACATTATTTATTATACAAATATATAAGTTATAATACTTGATACTAGAAATAAACAGTCTTGACTTATCAATAAGATACAAATTAAATTATTTTCTGCCATGATTGGTAATATTTTTTAAGTGATGCTAGAAGTTTATTTTTTATTCATTTATTTTATTTATTTGTTTTTGATTCAGTTTGGAACTATAGTGCAATAGGCAAATGCTCAGTACTAAACATGAGCATACTGCACTATAGTATAGTGCACTTTTATTAATACATCTTGAGCTTATCACAGCATCTTCTTCAGTAAACGTTATTTCTTTTCTCTACATATGGTGTTTTTATAGATTTGTTACAGCAAAACCTTTTCTAAAATTCCTTATTATTTTGAGTAATAGTGAATCATTGTTTTTCAAAACACATGTGTTTAGTTTCTGTTAAATGGCTGCAAAGAATTTCACTGCTTACTTAAATTTTTTAAACTACTCTCAAAAACTTAATTGTTGGAAGTTAAATTTGTTTCAAAAGAAACACATACGCAGAGGTTTGTAAGAAAAAATTAAAAATGTGTATCATGTATTATATGAAAGAAACGCTTTTTAAAAGCCCTAAATTAACAAAAATTGCAAAATTATTAACTTTAGAATGATTGGGTACTAATCAGACCAAATCATGTATGACTCACAAACAAAACAACATTTTGCATTGTAGCATTTCAAATAAAAGTATGAGATATAAAAATTTCAAGTTTCGCATCGGAAATTGACGTTTTATTTTCTAATATGAAAAGGAAACACCTTAAAAATAACACTTGAAATGGCTTGAAAATCAACAGCCTTTTTACCGCGATAAATATGAATATCTGAGGTTTACGACTGTTTCTAATTTATATATAGAAAATTTGCTTCTTTTCTTTCGAGCTCCCCAAAAAATAACTTTGGGAAATTGATTCTGTTTTCAACAGTGCCTTTTGAGAATGGATTTTATATTTCACTGATCGTTTTAAAGGTAAAATAAGATGGACTTGAAGCTGGTGAGTTTTTAACATGAACGGAATAAAACCTGTTACTCTTTTGATTCTGAATCAGAAACTGAACTGATTATCTAACGTAAAGAAAAGGGCAGAGAGTGTTTGGTTTACATTGCAGTGTTGTAAGATCTTGTAATTTGCAAAAGTTCGATAAGAGGGTAAAATACTAAGTCTTAAATAATATATTTGTCAATATATTAAAAGAAATTTTCATTTCATATTAAAATTCATGATACCAGAACATATTTTAGTGTCTCATGATAAAAATGTAATTTAAAAGTTTTAAAATATATATATATATATATATATATATATATTAGGAGAAGTGCTTCATTTGAACATTCGAAATTTAGGAGGGAGATACTGAGTAGCAAGATTACGAGACAAGTGGTATAAAACTAGAAATACTCCCAGTCAGCTTGGCATTTGTTATAGTTTATGTTTAAAATAAATAAATAAATAACGGATAAAAAAATAAAATAGAGATGTATAATATTAATAGAAATACGCATGTATATTTTTTTTTATCAATTCTAGGCAAAGAAAATGAGATTTTAATAGGCTTTATCTATATTAAGCATCAGTAAGAATTCAGAAAGCTGTTACTTTATTGGGACTATCTTTGTCAACAATTTATAGACGCATTCAGTTTGTTCTTGAGTACAACACCTATGTTATTATAATACCTATGCTTATTCCATTCTATGTGACTTAAAATTAACTGAACTCTGATTATCCGTGGCTTTGTTCTTTTTAGCTCTAGAATTAGAAAGTTGAAAAAGAGAAAAGAAACAAAATTATTTTTATTTAGCAATTCCAAAATCGCACGCTAAAAATAAGCACACGGTGAATAAGTTTTATAAGAAGATGTATTAAAAAAGAGCTCAAAGAAATTCCCCTTATACAAAAGCTAAAGCTAACCTTGGTAGGAACACAAGACAATTTGCAAAAGAATGTCCTGGCTTTGCTTGAAATGAAACAAACATAAGAAGAACATTATACAAAATTCATTTCGCATGCACTAACATTTAAAATTTTCTTAATAACTAAACTATACATTTATATCTTTTATTGCGATAACTGGAAAAATTGACTTTTATTCGCAATAACTAACGCTGGAAAGTAAAATAGCTTTCAACCTTAAAAGCAAAACTACGAAAGTTCATTATTTTTTTAAAAAAAAGGCTTAAATATGCTATGAGTTTAGTAGCATGATAATAAACATATACGTTATATAGCATATACGATGTGAATAACATTTATAACATTTTAATACCAGTTCATACAAATTATGAAAGCTACGTGAAAGTAATGGAACATAAATAAAAACGCTAACAATAGCAGCAATAAATAAATAGCTTTGTTTTAAAAATAATTTTTTACATATTGTTTTTGTTGTTTGTAATTAAGCGAACTTAATAGCCCTTATTCTCAAGTTACAGTAAGTGTACAGAAACTTAACCCATGGTATTAAGCTTTTGTATATTAAAAGCAGGATTTATCTAATTGCATTACAACTAAAAATATGTACAAATGTTTGCATACAAAGCATTTCGATACTTTTAATTCAGCAAAATAGTGAGCCCGATGGTTATTAAATAAAAAACGCAGTTTTGAACGGCATAATTTAACACATTTTAAATTAAGAGTGCAGTATTCTAATTGAAAAACAAGGAAAATCTAAATCTAGCAAATTGCATTAACTGTGATATGTTACTACTAGCTCATCGCATGTGCACATTGTATCATTCTGGCATGAAATTATCGGAAGTGCAATATAAACCTCCGAGAAACATTCAATCTTATTTTTAAATATATCTTAAAAAATTCAATGAAATAAACTTTTCCAATTAGAAGCTGAAGGGCTGAAGAAAGAATTGGACTGAAGCAACGGATTCTGCGTTCCATATGGAACAATAAAGAAATATATAGGTATAAACTCTTTTTTAAAATTTAATAAAAAGCGTGTTCCTTTTAAATTATTGAACTTACATGACAGTCATTATTTTCCCAGTTTTCATACTCAAGTAGTTCAATTTGTAATTATATACATAAAAATCATTTTTTATGCTCAGGTACGAAATCTGTGATTTACACTATAAATAAAAAATTGTCAATTCAGTTAACTGCTCTGTAAATAATTGTTTATAAGATTATAAACCCAAAATGCAAAACTAGAATATTAGTCTTAAGATGTTTCTAATAATAATAATTGTAGCTCTAATAATAGTAATATAAGAAATCTGAAACAGTTACATTAATCTGTTTAACGGAAAATTCCAAGTTTTTCAAATAGTCTTAAATCTTTCATTCAGAGCTTTTCGAATTAAAAACATGAAGTTTTCATAAGATGTATCCCTGAAATGTTCAAATACAAAAAAGATATATTTTACTGAAAGAAGTGCATTGCTTCTAATAAAAAATATTTTCGATTACATAAATTTACTAGTATACGAAGACAAAATAACAAATTGTCATTCAGTTACACCTGTTTCCTTTCCCTTGTTCATTTAGCTCTGCGAATTATTATAAAACTAGCTCCTGACATGATAAATGTCTCTTTTTATTGCAATAAAATAATTAAATAAAAAGAAATTAAAGTGTATAATCGCAATTAAGTTCCAATAATGTAGAATGAATTTGGAAATAACATTAGGTCAGCAAATAAATTACAAAAAACTAAGCTAAAAGTCAATATCCCAACATAATGCTGTAGATTTTAGATTTTATAATAAAGATGAAGAATAGAACATGGTCATCAGATCACTTACCTGAGTAGTAGCTGACGATCCGTTATAACCAAATTGCGGACATGACATTTTCAAGAAAAAGCGACACTCATACAAATGGGAGTCCGGTGGCCCCGTTCGTCTGAAAATCCATCAACGATTCAGCATGCATTGATGTTTACCAAATGCTCAATTAGCAGTCAACTTTTCAAGCCATGGGCTCGTTAAAACTTGCTGGAAAATAGTTTGTCCTGTTGCTGTCACTTTGTTTGGACACAGTCAGTAATTATGACTTTATAACAAGGTTTTATCAATTTGAATAGCTGCTAAAGGACTGATGTTTGACACCACCTTCCTTACTCAAGCAAAGCTGGTATAAACACAAGATGCCGGGATTTTTAACAGAAGCAGGGAGTCATCGAACACGAATGTCACTCAAGACATGAGTGCTGCGAGGAAGTATACGTAACAAGCAAGCACCCCGACCGATTAGCAGGCAAGCGAACTGCTTCAAAACAACGACGAAGAAGAGATCGGCCCGCGTGTGTGTGCGGCACAGTTTCGCCCGGCTAGACTGTCGACGGAATCATTCAGTTACCAACGACGGTCCTCTTACGCTCCGCCCGGCACAACCCCGGCTGCACGTCGGAATCCACACACCAGCGGCTCACAGAACCGAATTGACGAACCGATGGCCGCCGCGAAGTGTCTCTCTCTTCTATTGGGCAAAGTGTCCGCTGAGTGAAGGACCGCTGAACCAATAGGAGAAAGGAATAAACTCTGGAGTACCACCCTCGCCGCTTTTCCTTTTCGGAGCGTGTATCTTCGATAGTATGGACAAATGAGTATGGATGTGTAGGGCAGAGTTTGTGGTGGTGTCCGACCGTTGCACCCTGATGATACCGGATCGTTTAATCCCTGCTCCTTCTGTTCATCCCCTCCTTTTACTTGGTCCGCTGCGTGTCTCTCTACGCTCCAGAAAATAGGGGGGAGGGGGACTAGATGATGGTGTTAACTAGGGGCAGAAATGGCGCTGCTAATGTAGGCTGGATACTGAAAAATTCTGCGACAGTTCAACAGCACATGTTTCGAATTTCCTGTCATTCTACGTCATACTTTTTTTTTTATTAACGCCACCTACTATATCTTCAATTTCTCTCTTTTTCACTTCTTCCGTGTCATAGTTCTGATTGCTAAAAATTTATACAATGTGTTTTAAAAACAGGAATTGCCGGCTTTAAAAAAAAAAAAAAAATGCGAATTTCGGGTTAGGATTGCAACGAGTTTCTGTTAAACAAAAGTTTTTGTGAAATCGATTTTCCGAAAGGCGGATTTAAGGAAAATTTTTGTTGCATTCATTTATTTATTTATTTGTTTTTTAACAGTCGGTTTGATATCAAAATACATACTTTAATTTTATTTTTGTTACATAAATAGCATTTTTCCGAACTTAAATAACTCATATCTCCGACTTAATATAACTCCATTTAACGTACAAAAAACTTGAAATAAAAACTTGACTTAAAAAGCAACTTAAAGTACTAAATTTAATACAGAACTAGCATAAAATTTATGTAGCTAAAAGAAAAAAGAAGTTATATGTACATCGCTTTAGAATCTGACTCTGTTGCAAATTATTTGCTGTTTTTGACTCTAGCTCTCTCCATAATTACTAGGGCTACATTCCCCACATTTTAAATGTTGAAATTTGAATTTATTATTACAGTAATACAATATTGAAACACTGCTCCTTCATATTCAACAAATAAAATAAACTCAATAAACTGAATCAAACATAAAATTCTTACAATGATATTTAGCTAAGAACTTCGCTGTCTTTTAACTTTGTTTTTCAGAAGTTTTTCAATCTTTATTTACTTAAACGTAATTTTAAAATTTCCCTTCATTTTATAAAACCAAAATTTCACTAGGAGACTAATGTAAAAGAATAGTGTCTGTCTTAACAGCTAGATTCTTATTCTGAAGTTTTTAATTATGTAAAGTTTTGTTTTGTATAAGAAGAAAATATGTGAAATATTATACTCAAGAATTCTAGGATGTAATCTTTCTGGCCAGTTTTACAGAATTCATTTGTGTTTAGTTTGAGAGGGGGGTGGAAGAGGAAAAAATCTTTGATATGTGATTCCCTCATTACAGAAGAAATACCTAATCTTTTGGTTAAGGAAATTACCCGAGTTTATGCATCCAGACGTATACATGATTTCTGAAATTATTAGTAAAAGATACGCAGACCATCTTTATTGAAAATGCGAAAATAATGCCAAAAAAAAAAAAAAAGACTTAAAGGCAAGGATTCAAACTTTTCCGTAGTTATTCATAATAATGTTTAAAATATTTTTAGTATTGTAAAGAAAAAAATATTTTAAAAGCAAGTATTCGCAATTTTTCGTGACTTACAATACCGGTCCGGCTCTCTTAATGGAATTCTAATTGCAAGTTTATTATTTATTTTTTATTTTATTCTAATCACTGATAAACAGTACATCTGAGTGGCTTTATAGTTACTAAGTGAACGTTATGAAAGATATTAACGAAGTTTATTCAAATCAGATTGGTCGGAGTACTTTCTGGTGCGAAGTTTACTTTTTTCCTGCAAAAGTACAAATTTGCGACAATAGGTTTTACAATGAAAAATTATTTAATACAGTCCTTTTCATATTCTTTTCCTCTGAATTCTTCATTGAGCATTATAACAATACATTTTCATATATCAAATGGTTTCATTGAAGTTGTGTTTGAAACTGGCTATGTTTTTGAAATTGTAAAAATAATTAGTGTATAAGTTAATCATTATTATTTTTGTATGCAATCCTGAAAAACAGAAAGGAAGATAAAATTATTCTTGTACATATAAGACATGACTTAAATGCTATTTATGAAAAATGCTTTTAACCGTTTTTAAGAAACTTGAAATCTCCTTTTTCAACATGGTTTTAAAAAGTTTAGTTAATTTAACATTTTGCATCTAAGAGTTCTGTTGAACATTTTTTCCTTCTTTTCTGTTTCTCCCTTATAGATATTTGTACAGGTTTCATTTGGAATTTTTTTTTTTTTTTTTTGTCTCTTTTTTTTTTTTTTTTTTTTTGCGTTTAAATAATACCGACTTAACAAAGAAAAAAAACTTAAACCAGAATTCTGTGCACTTATCTGAACTCTTTAGATAATTTTATGGTTAAAGGTTTTCATCTTAATGGAAAAGGATGGGGATTTATAGATAAATTTTATGGTTTCTACGTATCTGTACTTTTAGTCCTCAGAAATACACAAAATTGCAATTAATATTGAAATAAATTAATTTGAATTGTATTAGCTTGGATTTTGAATATATTAGATTACAGTCAACATACTGGGCTATCTACCGAAGTAGAGAGATGCTTTTGGGAAGAACTTTCTATGGAAAAATGAATCGGATTCATTCTCTACATGGGAGAGAATTTTATAACCTAAATATCTATTAGTTAAATAAAAGAAACAGAAACGTTGTTATTTCTACTTTTATTCCAAGAATAATGTTGAAGCATTTTGTTGAGCAAAAAATTTATCAATTTTTAAAATATCAGTATTATCCTATACCAATATTATTATGTTTTACATTTTCGTGTTAAAAGCTGGTGCCTTTTAATGGCTTGATTTACTGATTTAAGCTCGTTAAGTTGGTTCTAATTTCAGTGGCTTCATTACTCATCTTTCGTGCTTCTTTAATGAAAAATTATTAGACTTACGCGATCAAAAAGTATTATATGTATGGATTGAGCAAGTAAATATGATTTTAAAAATGTTATGAAAATACGAAATCTGAGAACTCATACCTAGCCAGGTAAATGGCACGCATGCCTCATCTGAATATATACTTAACGCCAAAATGTACACCAGAAAGCAAAAGCCACAAAGGTCAAACGTTTAAGAAATTTTTCATGCTTTTTTCCGAATATGCGCAAGTATGAAATTTAATTGTCGACCTTTATTTCTGTGTTTTATTAATAACATTTTTAAATTTTGAATTTTTTAACTAGGAGATTTTAAAATGCTAAACGATACGGAATATTAAGAAGCGTGTTTCACGTGACATTAGTATTAAGGATAACGTCTTAGTGAAAGAAGAAATGACAAACGATTTACAAAGCAGTGCCTACAAATAAAACGTTCCAATAAAAGGTAAAAGCGGGCCGTCATGAGCGGTATGTTCTATTTATCCCTGGGTATGTTAGTTAGAGGTAACAGCTGCGTTACCGTTGGGAACGGATTCGAATCCCGGAGAAGGCGTAGTTGTTTGAAAGTGTATTACATTTTAACAGCTTAGGGGCACTTGAAAGGCCACTGTCCCAAAGTTCCCATAAGAAGTTGATGGTAGGATACGAGAGAGGAACAAGACCTTTGATTCTTTTCTCCAGCTGTTTCGCATCAAAATTAGAAAAGACCTGGGCAGCACCTATTAGATTCCAAAAATTTTGGTCTGCGGCCACGATAATTTCCTAGATCTGATCGAGGTCTTCCCAGATCAGAAGAGCAATAAAAAAGAAAGTATGAATAACAGGGATAAGTGTTGCGCAAGCATAGCAAAGCTGGACACTATTAATTGGAGATATATTACCGTATGTTAGAGAAAAGAAATAATTGTGGTTGAAGTTTCTGCATTCATTATTTTAGAGTGTCTGATGTATATGGTAATTTTTACACAATACTGGCAGTGAATGTAGGTTGACTGAATTATATTGCGCAAAATATGCACATCGGTCTACACTTTTCAGCAAATATGATGCTTAGAAACATTTAAAGGTTCAACGTCGTTTTAAACAAGTAATATAAATAATGAAAGAATCCCTTTTTAATGTATTACAAAGGCAAGATATGTTTAGTTTCAGAAGTAGTTGAGTAAATACAACCTAAATAAAAGTGAGTAAATTAGAGACAAGTTCTTTCTTTTCTGCTCTATTTTTGTTGCTGAATATGGTTCCCTACTTCCCGGCTGTCTTTACTTATGGAAGAATCAGCAAATAGAATAGATGCTGTATGATACTACATTAGATTTATTGTTGTGCGAACATTAATTCAGAAGTGTTTGCTGGCTAATGTAATGTGTATGTTAATTTTCATGCAGATGTATTTAAGCAATATTCAATATTATTTAAACGCTTATTATTTTGACTAATATATTACAGAAGCAAAAGCTTTCTGCTTGTCCATATTTAAAGCACATTGACACATATGTAATTTCTGTTGATATGTAATTTCTGTTGTTCCAAGGTCACTTGTTTCAATCAGTGTAGCTTTACAAAAAGATAAATTCTGATTCACCATGTAAGGTGTATTTTAATTTTATAACAGTTATTTTAATTTAATGCTTCTTTCTTATCTCTTCTAGCTTCAACTCCCTGCTAGAATGAGTTTTTAGAATCGCGTTAAATGTAAATGAGAAGGAGAATAGTATGTGTCAAGTTCAACTGACTTCGACGGGCAGAGTTAGGATTCCTGAATAGCGCGCTTTTGCCTTTGGGCTACGTCTCTCTAAGCTGTTACTACCCTCGGTCGTATTACGTGCCTATTGATATTCGCTGTCTAATTTAATATTACGGCCCAACTAGTTTAGAACTGTGTTAGCTTCGGCTTAATCTCTTTAATTAGTGATTAGTTATTTCTTACATTGTAAGCCCAAGTGGAGGCTTTGTTGCACGCCCAAAGTAAGGAGCCGACTGTTAATCTTATTTTGAGCAAATAAAGGGAAAAAGCGGTTATTCGCTTAGCAGTTCACTAGGTTCCTCTTTGGAACAGACTTCCTTAATTGGACAAAATAAAAGTGAGGAACCCTACAATCTTTCAACTTCATTTATCATTATTAAGTTTTGCAAGTTAAAAGCCGCTGAAGATTGAGAATTTGTATTCATAATATCAAAAAAAAAAAATTACATGCATAAGCACTTTTAGTGAAATTTGGGTTTGTTTCTTATTAGTGCAAATGAAATGCATTTCAAGAAGCATACATCAGTATTTCTTTTTTTAAAAGGCAAATTATTCTGCATATGAGCATTAATAAAATATTCTGGAATTTGATGTAATCAGTCGAGGAAAGCGAAAAAATGAGTAAACATAATAAGAAATAAAATAAAAGTAATGAGCATTTTAACTAAGCTTATGTCCTAGTAATCGATATCTTTCATTTTCTTAATTTTATTTACATCTTTATTTATTTATTTATTCTTGAAATCAATGTTAAACAAGCGTCAGAATTTATGAAATATTAAAGTTCAAGTGATTGTGTATCGCTCCTATCTATTAATTCAAGTATGTTCGCTTAAAATTTCAAATACCATAAATAAATGTAATCAGTATTTTTTTAAAATCTATATAAGCTTTTTCTATAGCGTATTTTAATTGGTTTGATTAAAAAACTGGCTCTGTAAGATATTCATTTGAGAGAGGAAAACTCAGTGTGCTGAAAATAAGAGGTTACCGAAATTCTGAAAACTTTTAACACGCAGAAACAAATTATGAAATCAAAGCAACGTCTACGCATATAGCCTTTCATAATTTGGCTGCCATCTCAACTTCAGGGCTGGACTAACCCTTGATGCAAAATGTCTAAGATCTCAAGTTTTAGGAGCTTCTAGAATGATCTCATTGATTTTTAATAACTTTGTTTTTCTTTTATAAAAGTAAAGAAAGTGAATTTTGAGGGTTTCTGAAAGAGGCTTAGGGCCCTAAACTTGGCTAGAGTTCTGCTTAGGGCCCCAAACTGGTTTAATCAGGGCTTACTCTTCAAAACAAATGATAAGCTAGGTGAATATTTGGATAGTGAAACAAAGAAATGACAATCATTTTGTTTCATATATAATATTATTAAAGTAAAACTGGTACTTATATATTAATGCAACCACCTTGGAGCAATTTACAGATGAAAAAGTAAAAGTTGCTTATCGAATGCAAGTTTGTCGCTTTTGAGCCTTTTTTACAAAGAGTCTTAAACAAGCTATATTTATGGTAAGCCGTTAAATATTATCAATACATGCAAAGAAAACATACTTTATCAATTTAAAGTATAAATTTGAATCATCATATAAGGATTACATGATACATTAAAAAAACACTCATATTCTTCTTCTACTCTTTCTGCAATTTTTTTTTTTTTCGCTATTCTCGCGAAATACACAGAGATCTGTTTTAGTTTAAATAAACATCAAATAATTGCGGAGACTCGGTTTCGTGCAATCCCCGGCAACAAGTGGCTATCGAGAAAACGCATTTCCTTGTTGTTCCCTTTAGAAAATTTAAGCAAAATTTTATATTATTGCAGAAATTTTACTATAGTTTCTTCAATTGCTAAAAAATTTCACAAGATCATACTTTAAAACTAAATTTAAGGCAAAAAATATCACGATTTAAGTTTACAAAAACCGCTGGAATTTGGAATACATCAAAAAAGAACGCATGCCAAAATGATGGGTTGCTTAACTGAAGGATTCTTATGATCGTGGCTGCTGGAAGAATGGTTATACTCATGGTTACCAGATTTTGGCACATTCCGAAAATTTGGCAATTTCTACTAAGGCGGTTGCGTTAATATGTAAGTACTGTACAATTTAATGCACTTATTGTTAATTCTTTAAAAATAAATGCGTTTATCATCTACAAGTGTCAATTTTTTTTTAAATTTATCTTACGCAATAATTAGTTGATAATCTTATTACTTCCATTGCCAGGAAATAAATGTTTTATTTGCATACCCTTAGAAGTAAACATGAAGTTTTTGTGCTTTCGAATGGTTGTTTATTTGAATACGGTAACGCTCGAGGATTGTTTGTCTCAGGAAAAGGATGCCTTCGTGAAACTCGTACGTACGATGCACACACGAAAACACCCAAGCATGCAGCCATTCGCAGGATTCCAAATCCGGTTCGAAATACCAGTGTTTAGCAGTCTTAATCCCATGCCAATGGTGGACTTTTTGTGGTTTGAAGGTGCTTGGGGTTTACGTTCACTAAATGCTGAGTTTATCATGATTATGAATCAAAATAAATTTGAAACTAACATAAATTTATGTTTAGAGAAATCATTTAACCGTTGAGCAGAAAAAGGAGCCTAACAATGGGAATTTTGGGAATTTAGGTGCGTATAGAAAAGGTGTGAAAAGTGACGTAATCACATTTAATAAACTCTCCTTATCTCGAAAATTTTTTTTCACTGTATAAGTGAATGAAATGAAACTTAAAATGAAAAATTTTAGCTTTATATGCACAATGTATTTAAAATCAGAATTTACTGAAATATTTTAGACATAATAAAACAGGCAAATCGACAACCTTGTATTCGGCGTAGATTTTGTAAAATCCCAATCGATTTCGAAGGCAAAACAGGTCCCCCTTCATCAGGAGTAAAAAATTCTGCAAAAGCTAGAAAGCGAATGTCAATCATATTTATTCCCTACAGGCGACCAGTGGCAGAGCCAGTAGTGCCATCTGTCCGCAGAAATAGTAAAGAAAAATTATGGTTAAGTTAGTAGAAATTTGAAGGCATTAGGCAAGACTGGATTGGAATTGAAGTCATTGACCAAGCAGGATAAATTTTTGTGAAGTGAAAAGCTTCAAGAATATCAATTCCCTAATAGAACCAGCTTTCTGGATAATTTAGTAGAACCCAAATCAAAATTGTGATTGAATTTCCAACTATGATTAGCTATTGAAGATTTGCTAATTTCGCCTTTTCGGACGTAAGATTGATGTTCTTTTATGCGAAATTTTAATGCTCTTTTCATTTGACCAATATAAGTTAAGCTACACTGACATGATAGCCACACTGACATGACATGATATGCTATTTTATTTTCCAAGTCGGCGTGTTCCTCTTGCGTCTTGTTTTAAACATATCTGATAAATAAAGAAATAAGCATATATATAAATTTTAGAGGGTGATTGCATAGTGTAATAAAGAGACTTCAGAATCTACAAGTTATTAGGAATAAAAGTTGAGGAAAAGAAAATTAATAGCAACTTTTCTTCCTTTCTCTTAAAAAAAATTTTTCGTTGATACGTTTTATTTGAAGATTCAGGGATTTCATACTCAATTCTGCCAAAATCTAAAAGCAAAATTTCCACAATTCGGTACAATTACGGAAATGTTCGCAAAACTGTTTTTCAAAGAAAAAAAATTTAAAAAATAAACTCAAAAGTAACTCTAAGCACGAAAAAAAGAAAAAAATCTGTAAGCTTCCAGATTTTATATTACATCCAAAGGGGTGCTTTTTTAACGTTTTCTGTGTTACCTTTATTTATTAAATAGCATGTTCTTCGCACTTAAAACCATAAAATTCAATCCAACTGCAATATCTCAAAATATTTAAAAGATAATATCTAATATATATTTTCGATACACAGTCTCGCGCGCTGGAGGTAATTCCCCACCCCTGCAGTGTTGTGATTTTTTATTTTTTTTTTTTTTTTTTTTTCCATACAGTGTTGCTGTTGTTCGCTTTGATATCATTGAGTTTCTTAATCAAAAACTCATAAATGCTTTACAAAATATGAAACAGATAATGAAACAAATTACAAATTTGGGCTTCCAGATGCCCCTATTCGGGTAGGGAAGTACGTTTTTCAAAATTTGATGGCTCTAAGTACCTTTGTTTTGTCAGAATGCGAGAAACATACATACATACATTTATGCTGATTCTTATTAATTTCTTTATATATAATGCAGGGCTCTAACATTTGGCGGCTACAATTTGAAAACTGATACGTCATTTATAGTGATTCCACGCAAAATGCCGAAACGAAATTAATAGCCCTTCTTGGGTAATGTCCTTTGGGCTAACAATATTTCGACTACAAAAATAGCAAATAATTTTGAATCTGTTAAACTTCGTATGAAGCATGAAAGGTGTCTGAAATTAGGAAGTTTCATTATAAACATAAAAAGAAAAACTCCTTTTTATGAATCGCAGACCGACTACTTTCTACTCCTCATTCCTAGTGAAGTTCTAGAAGTAAATTTTCACAACTATCTCCTGTGAAGATTTGCTGAAGAATAGGTTTCTTAAAAAGAGTTTCATTTCTTGTCAATGTATCAATTTCACATGCGTCCGTTTGAAATTACTTGAATAAATTATATTTTTGTTCCGCAGTATAATGACTTAGGTTTATCGCCCAGACGGTGTAGTGGTTAGGGAAGCCGACTACGATACCAAAGGGCCCGGGTTCGAATTCCGGAGAAGGTTATGGTTGTAACTATTAGTCTTTTCATAGGCGGAAAGAGGCCCACCTATCAGGTGCCTGCATAATAAATTGACCACCCCTTCGAACTAAGCCGAAGTCGGCGGAGGGCCTGCCATTAGGGGGGGGGAAATGATTGAAGTTTTCCAAGAAAGGTAAATCACAAGCAAGTCACTACACATTGATTTACACTAGGTAGCTTCATAAAAAATATTTAATTCAAAATCAAGTAAATTCTAATGTTTCTTTAATGGAGACGTTGCTATAACGATTGCTGGTGCCCACGAATCACGAGTTTGGATACAACTGTCCTAGACAGTGAAACGCATAACTCAATCTTTATCTGAAATGGATAATGTCAGCATGTCAATTATATCAAGAATTAAAGAAATGTTAGTTTTAAAACTTGAAGGTTCTTAACACCTCTTTCCAATTCCATAAAATTTATCACACATTTAAATGCCTAAATTTTTTCTTGGACTTCTATAGTGTTACTTAAAGGTATTTGGTTTCGGCAGAAGAAATCAAAATTTTGTATTAATCTTAACTTAATATTTTATTACAAGCCTATGGTAGTGATCACAATCAACACAGAAATTAACGTTGATGATATCAGCGTTCCTTAAAAAAAAAAAAAAATCTAATTTTATGTGGACATGGCCATGTACAGTTGAATTGTTTACGAAGAAACCTGAATAAATAAGTTGCCGTAACTTTCGATCCAAATTGCAATCGATCCAGATCATTCGCAATGAATCAAAACATCCTGAGAAAGCTTGGAAAGGAAACTTCGCTGAGATACATTTGAACAACTTCTCATCTCTCATTACAACTTTGTAACTAGGAAACTTTCCACTGAATCAAAAGCAAAAACTGGGTATTAAAAAAGACTTTTTTCGATGTTTCAGTGGTTGAAGTGGATGATGTTGGATCTTCACTGAAGATACTGGAGGAGTGAGCTCCTTGCAATACGAGAGATGAGGAGGAGGGAGATTATTTTTAGTATCGAAAAAAGATACAGACGTTGCGATGTTCTATCGGACGACAGACACCAAAATAAACGTTACCTATTTCTCAACACTCTCACTCATCGCCGCAGACTAAACGAGACAAGATTTTGCAACGCTTCGCCCGTTAAAGAAACAAAAAAATGGCCGGAAAGAGTTTCCTATTACGAGCATTCAATTTACGTGTAACTCGCCCGAGCGACACGAGAGGGAGCTTTTCTTTTCACTCTTCTTAACCGAAAGATCGCAGCTGTCGGTATTTCTTCTCCTCAACGACCGGGCAAAGTGGGACACCCGGGACGCATAAAGACGTCCGTCCTCTTCCGACCCCCCCATCGCTCCTTTAATTCTCCGATGGTACAATGAGTTAGCACGCTCCAAGGAGAAACGAGCAACCGAATAAAACCGACATCACTCGAAGTATCGCAACTCCTCCGATGGCCCATAGAAATGTCCTCCATCCTGGGCAATTGGAATGGGCAGGCGTTTCCATGGCGACCGGAATGGCCCGACGCTTCCCGAACGCCGGCCATAAATTTCTTCTTTCCCCATTCCTTTTGACTGCAAGAAGGCGAACACGGTTGGCCGCAAGTTCTGGAAGATTCTCTGTGCATCGGCCATCACTCACGCAACAAATTGGCATAACAATTTGGGGTGGAATCGAGCCCCGGGGAGGACGAGACATCGCGGGATTTAGGGCCCATACACGAGGGTCTTACACGGGAATGGCCACTTTAATGGTGCCACGACTGGCATCGAGGCCCGTGTTGCTTCTTTTTTTATGCCCCTTCCTCCCCAATCACCTCCCTTCTCTCGATTTCACATTTACCGGAGCGCAGATATTTCTCCGGCTTGTCTGGCCAGTGTTTTGCGTTGTAGTCCGAATAAATTGCCCATGTTTCAGTTTGGAATGGCTGAAGCAGTTTTCGAACGCTCTGCCTTTTTTTCTTCTTTTTGCTTTTCATTTGAAAAGAACTACCCAGCAGAATTTAGACCCTCTTTTATATCAAAGGATTTTCGCAGTTCCGAAATTTTCCTGTACATTGGCCTTTCTACTTTCTCCTTTTTTGTCATTTCGAGACACCAGTGTCGTAACATCATTCTCTTCTAGCCCTTTTTCTTCTATGCCATATATGTGTCTGTACTAGAATTAGTTTTTTGCATACAAATAAGCTAAATTGTTGCAACAAATTTCTCCATACTTTACAACGACATTCCTTCCCCATAATAAGTGAAATTAAGCAATTACTTAACAACCCGCAACAGATGAAATAGGGCATACATTAATCTACATATAATTAATACACAACATACATGCTGTCATTGAAACAACAATGAAAGAGTCACGCATTTTTATGTAACAGCTTTTTGCTCTAACTCCAGGCGTTTACCAGGAATCATGTCAAGTTCCATACCTTTATCTAAAATTGTTTTATGGACTTCATACATAACGTTTTCTTGTTCCCCATGCACATAAAAGATGCTGTAATTATGCAACACCTAATACCTAACATAAAGCATTCTCAGTAAAAACCACTGGGATCATTTACTGGACTGACTAAAGATCTGTATTCTGACAGCCTCGGCTCTGTAGTTTACACGAACCAGATTTCTGCTTCCTGAAAGAAGGGCAGTTTGCGTGATTAACCAGTCTCATTAAACGTCGGTGTGTATAGCTCCATTCTGCGTGAAAGTAGAGAATAAGCCATTGCTCCTGCTTCGGTAGGGGTTGAGGCAGTCAGGCAGGGCTAAGGCAGAATTGGTAGGCTTAAAGATGGTGCATCTCCTGTCTATTGCCTTGTAAAGGGATACTACGTATTATCTTTCATTAGACGGAATGGAGCAGGGATAGTAGGTTATGTTATGCTATACTTAGTATACAAAAAACCTAAAATCTAACAGAAAGTAATTTCGTTACAATTACATGGTTAAAATGTAACTCCATGGGTATTATGAAATTACATGGTTATTATGTAACTTCATGGTTATTAAGATATCAGAGATTGTACATTTCGTATATATTCCTCACAGAAACGGTTATTATAATTCCTAGTAAGGTAGACTACGGTATACTTTCTGAAAGTTTTTTCAACTACTATTGGTTAGTCAGTTCATTATCCGATTAAGGCAAAGAAGGCGATGATCATCTGCCTGACGAAAGAGATGTCTTCGTGAAGGGCTTTTTAAGGGAAATTGAATCGTATTTACGCTACGTAACAGGAAAGTTATAAAATCTGCGTATAGGCAGACAGCTCATTGACATGTGAACACAGGGCAAGCTGCCAGCGTTCAGCAATCTTATCCACTCAGTCACTGGTGGACCTTTCAGCTACTGTTGAGCGATTTAGTACTGAATTTAGCGACGGTGAGATTCCCAGAAATTTAAAACTTACAACAAGTAAGTTTGTTACATTACTATAAGACATTTCCATATCTACGAAGGCAAGGTAATATACGTAGTGTAATACTTTTATTTAATACTTGAAAAATATAAATAATTTAGAGTAGATGGACTATGTCGGAGCCTGAAGACAATCGAATTTATATTCAAACCAAGTATATTTATCGAGCTGCCCAACCGATATAGTGGTTAGCGTCGCTGTCTGCCATGCCGAAGGGCTCGTGTTCGAATCCCGAAGAAGGCATAGATGTTTGTAAATGTATAGTGTCGGTGAGGCATGGAGGCGCTCTAAATATGCAGCGAGCCGAAAATCCTCTCATGTGGTTTGGTGGAAGGGGAGAGGGGGCGGAACTCAGCCAAATCGCACCGTCACCTGTTAGGTGCTCAAGGCTGTTACCAACGACAGGAGTAATCTTGCGCTCCTTGACACGAGAATTTTCGTGGGCTTAGGCTGATTTTGTCAGACAAGTGAGCTTGAGTAATAACAACAACAACATATTTATCAATGCGTGTCAGTCGGCTGATTCAACTTAAGTCTTTTAATGAAGCTTCACCAAATTAAAATTATTTTTCGCAGTTATAAAGTGAATACAGTTTCCCGCTATTCGACGCGTTTTGTATTTTCGAACTTCGAATGCTCAAACCCTTCAGATACAAAATTGAGTAACGCACGGGAATACAGTATTTTAGATATACTGTGTTCAAAATGGGGAATGTTTCGTAAAAGTAAAATAGGTGTAATGAGCAAATCTAGTTGCAAAGTAAGCGTAAGAGAAAGTGCATCAATTTTAAATATACAGTGAAAGGAAAGATACGTCGTAGTTAAAGAGGTGAATCAGAAAACGGCTTATTAAAACTGTTGCAAGATTATATTAGAGTTCTGTAAATTATTAAGAACTTAGGCTATCCTAAGACCTCGAATATCAGCATTCTTCCAATAAATGTAACAAATAGATCTTAACAACGTAATTTTACTAACTTCTCCTAATGTTAATTTGTATGACGAGGGAAATGGCATGATACGAATGCCTAAAAACACTTAAGTAATTATTTTTTTAAAAAGAAATGACTTACTTTAAAAACGAGGCATAATGAAAATAAATATTGTTGCAAATTAACAAACTCTTCTAAACTAGAAAGGAAAGAAACTTACTTTAATTATTTACATAAGTACCATCAGTTTTTATCAGAAGTTTCCATTTCCGATGAAAGAAAATTCAATTATAAAATACTTTTTAAGGAAACATTGTAAATATTCGTAGTAATTTAGCAAATGAAATATATTAACAAAAATGTTTCTTCATATCAGGGTCACATGCTGGATTGTCTAGAATCTGATTATCTGCTTGATACTCTTTTGATCAGAAGCTATTTCAAACACAGGAAAAAGAAGGTAAAATTTGAAACTTTTGTAAAGAAGAGTATTTTTTAAAGACAACATATTATAACCGTGCTTGGAAAATGATAAGCGACACTTTTTATATCATTAATACTGAAAAAAGTGCTTGTGAGTGTTATAGAAAATATGCTGATATTTATGAACACCTTACATACCTCTATAAAACGAGTTGTTCTGAATTGTTGTTGAAACTGCATTTTACTAATTTACTAATTTGCAGGAAACTGCATTTTACGATTTAGGTCTTAGATTTCCTTTTCATAGTTTTATTTACGCGAGCAGATTTGTCCTTTCTTATTTAAGCGGGGATTGAATGATGTTGAAATGTTTCGTAACACTGAACGAGTTCAATAAGAAGTTTGCTGAGTGTTTAACACGGCTAGTAGATAAAATATCAGTCCTTGTTGACTTAGCGAGTATATTCGAGACTTTAATTTCTTTTATTGTTATTATTTGGGACTTTTTGATTATTATCACGTGATTTGCAACAGATCAGTCTGATTTGATCTAGTACATTTCTAAAGATCATTGCCAAAGTCTGCGATAACATCCAAGTTATTTGGAGTTACGGTTGACTGATACGTGACGTAAGAAATTCCACTTGTGCTGGATTTAAATAGCAAAAGGCTAAAAATGCTTAAATATTCCCACCAGCTTTTCTCTGCCCCCTACAAAAGAAGCGCAATAAATAGATAAGCAAAATTAAAATGTTAAATGTGTAGCTGAAATAAATCAGAATAATATACGAATTGCAGCTTCACCTTCCTGAGTTGTGCGCACTGGGAAACTTTTAAAAGGTGTGGCAGCTATGATGGACTTTACTGCGAGTTGTCGAAAATTCGGTAGTGAAAGATGAAGAAAACTAGGTTATAGTTTCATCCAGAAATTAGAATACAGTTTGATAGCAAACTAGAATATAATTTGATTAAAGAAATCTAGAATATAGAGGGGATCACCATTTGTATCCGTCAAATCACTGTGTACACTTTTCCATCTGCCTTCCCAGTCTTAAAAATCAATGATTGTTGTCTGATGTGTCTGAAGTTAAAGGTTTGATGAACTGAGACTGATTACTAGGAGTGTACATTATTGATAGCTTCATAATTGCAAAGAAAAATCGCGTTACATCGCGTTCGGGGTGTATGTGGTTAGCATATCTAGCTGGTAGCTGGAAGGTTCGTGGCAGTTGGGATCCTGTAGAGAATACAGTTGACTTCTTACCCTTACTGAACCAAAAAGCTGATCTTCTCTACAACAAGACACAATTTTTTCGATCATTTAGTTCTTCATACGTCCTGCGAAACTGTGTAAATTCACAATAATTCGTCCTTCTTTCACAATTAATCTCATATTTACCTTCGTTCGCTTCATAAAACGAACGTTAACAAGGGTAAATAACTGAAGAGTTTGCCCGTTCTTGACAAATGCATTAAGTCGCAAGTGTTCGACCATTTGAAATAACAACAATATTTTTTGCTCTTTAAAAATAAACAAAGGGAGAAAATCCACTTCGAAATTTCTTAAAACCGAGGAAAGTTCTAATTTAGATCTTTAGTAGAAGTGAAATGGCATAAGGTAACCTTTCCTAAAACAGAGAACACATGTAGAAAAAATTTAGTGAATTTTTTAGATGGTGAATTTTTCCGGCAAAAATTCATTTCTAGTAACTCATCACAGTGGAGAAGTAATAAATAATACAAATATATTCGAATGCAATATGCAATAAAAGTACAGTATATGAATATAAATTTCATATTCTTTCCTTTGGGGTTTTAAACTCTTAAAGAACTAATTATTAATTTAATAAAAGAAATCGATCTCGTTAAACAATTCCACTCCCATTAGATTTATGCAAAGTTGATAATTCAAGAGTTCTTTTTTGTATGAGTAATGTGCTCTGCATAAGCATGGTTTAAAATCTAAACTTTTTAAGGACCACTATGCATATCTAAATACAAGTTCGAGAATGCATTCAAAGAATTAATTTTTCTTCTTTTTCTTCACGATTTCAAATTTAACGTTAAATGTTACCCTAGTTCCATAAATTTGTAATAAATTCTTAACCCTCTCTGATACAGAGTATTGATTGAATACGTAGCATAAATTAAAAATATTCTGAATTATTATTATCATCATAAAACTCATAATCTTACCTTAAATTACGCACATATTATTGAAAGCTTTTTAAATATAAAGAGTAAGAATTTTTTGTTTTTATTCAAAATTACTGCTTATTTTATACTTGTTTACCACACTTATCATAACAGAGTAAAAAACATTTAAAAATCTACTCCCTTACATATCGTTCAGCTTCACCGATATTATTTTATTTGCTGCCACGATCTTATTTTTTAATGTCTTCAATTACCATGTAGAGACATTAGGATTTTTTTTTTAAAGCAGGAGTCATAAAAAAAAAGAACAATGCCCTCGCCGGGATTCGAACCACCGACCGCTTAAATACGCGTTGAGAGTGCTGACCACTACGCTGCGAATGCATGCAAAGAGGCGGGAGAAATACCTTATATACTCCCCATTTTAAAGGGCGACTGGGAAGGTTAGGGGGCTCAATCGCCAATTCCTGTGGTGGAGAATCATCATCCACCACCGTTTTTAGTTCGGATGTCACTGTAGAGACATTATGTAATATTTGAAAAGCAGGAACTGTGAAAAATGAGGATTGCCCTCGCCGGGACTCGAACCATGGATCCCTCGAATACGTGTGGAGAGTCATGCTGACCGCTACACCACTAAGGCATGCAAAGAAAGAGCTGGAGAAATACCTTATAGCCATACTTAATATCAGGGACTTCTTTTAAAATCTTGGTTGAGATGTCATTTTGTGAGAAAGTATTGCTTTTTTCGAGCATGCTGTCACGGTGCACGTAGTTAACATATCCAACTAGCCCTTTAAAGATTCGTGGCGCGAATCCTGACGAAGCCACACTGGGTTTTACATATTTTCTGGCCTCAAAAACACTAATAGAATCTAAAGCTTGCAATTCTGAAATCAAAAACTCGTAACTTTTCGAAAATGCGTCTTATATTATAGGAACTTAAAAATAATTAAACAAAAAAACTCTTATATTTGTTTTATATGATTTCTTTCTTATTACAGGATACAGCTTTATTAAATTTTAGATTTTTATAAAAATCTCCTATCAGTAACAACTCTAATTTACTGATTTTAACACAGGAGTAGTGTGAAACGGAGAGTTCACGGCCAGGAGGCGGATTGAGGATGAGCCCGGAAGCAGGTGAGGCGGTGCAAGTCCGGAGGCGGTGCAAGTTGGGAGGCGGAT
>KK121117.1:853724-875809 GCA_000611955.2 Stegodyphus mimosarum | reverse complement strand
ATCCGATCAGAGCGGCTAAAGTAGAAAATGAAAATTTTGATGTCAGAAAATTTAAACAAGAAAGGTTAAGAGAGATTCGGAAAGCGTTAAATAAGCCAAATAACAGAAACACCAACAAGAAAGCAATGAAGTGCTGGAATTGCGGACTCGAAGGACATCTGCGCAGGAACTGTCACGTGAGCCAAGACCGGGAGGCAGCTCCAGGGAAACTAAAATGCGGCAATCTCACGGGGCGGAGGTTGCCAGGCAGAGATGTAGCCTCTCTGAAAGTTCTTCAGATCTCGTCAATAAGTGGCGGAGATAACGGATTGTTCGTCGAAGGAAACGTGAATAAACACCCTTGTAAGATGATCATCGATACGGGAGCCAACGTAACCATCGTCAGAACAGACGTAGCGCGGGAACTAAACGAGACTTTGCGCTAACTCCGCCCTGTGTGACTCTACAGACAGTGACAGGTGACAAGATCCCTGTTGAAGGTAAAATTAACATCACCATTACCTTCGGAAATGAGACTTACCAGCACTTGGCATTCGTCGCTGACATCGCGGACGAATTAATACTTGAACTAGACTTTTTGCGGAAATATGACTTTACACTGGACTTTAAAAGCAACGAAATGCACTCTGCGAGGGAGGATATACCCGTGTTTGAAGTGAAGAGTGATATTCTTCCTTCAGCTCACCAAGTAATAGCGAAAACGGACGTCACGATCCCTCCGATGACAGAATTACTAATATCCGGCTGCATAGAAAACAGAAATAGCTTCAAGTTTGGAATAATTGAATATCCCGAAAATAGCTCGAGAAATGTATTAGTCGCCTCTACATTAGTGGACCTCTCCAAAATTTCGTCCCCGTGAGAGTAGCGAATGTTAGCCATAGTCCGAGAACAATCCAGAAGGGTAAAGTGCTAGCAACCTGCACGCCGATTACGTGCGTTTACAAGGCCCCACCTGCAATGCCCACTGAGTCAACAGCGAAATTAATTGATGAACTGCTGCAGAGTATAAACTTAACCGCCGAACAGAGATGTGCAGCAGAGAAAACAATTAGTGAATTTGAAGATCTATTTTCTCGAACATCCAGAGATGTTGGCCGCACGAAATTGACACAACATCGAATTGACACGGGTGATCACTCACCGATCAAGCAACATCCCAGACGCCTACCATTCGCAAAGCAGGAAGAGGTTGGAAATCTTCTAAAGGAGATGCAAGAAAGTGACATCATCGAGCCATCCACAAGTCCATGGGCATCTCCTATAGTTCTCGTCCGGAAGAAAGACGGCTCGACAAGATTTTGTGTCGACTACCGGAAGCTAAATAATATCACTAAGAAAGACAGCTACCCTCTTCCGAGGATTGACGACACACTAGACACGCTATCAGGACACAAATGGTTCTCCACTCTGGACCTTAAGAGCGGATACTGGCAAGTGGAAATTCACCCGGACGATAGAGAGAAAACTGCGTTCACTACTGGCCAAGGACTGTGGCAGTTTAAAGTTATGCCGTTTGGACTCTGTAACGCCCCTGCAACATTTGAACGCTTGATGGAAACAGTGCTTCGTGGCCTATCTTACGAGTCCTGTCTGGTTTACCTTGACGACATCATTATAGTGGGCCGTACGTTCGAGGAACATCTAGAAAACATCAGGAAGGTGTTCCAAAAATTGAAAGATGCCAACCTCAAACTAAGTCCTTCTAAATGCAAGCTGTTCCGCAGCGAAGTCACCTATCTGGGTCACATCATCTCCGCCGAAGGTGTCCGTACGGATCCAGAGAAAGTTTTGGCAGTCAAGGACTGGGAACGCCCTGTGGATGTTCATCAACTTCGGAGCTTCCTGGGACTCTGCACTTATTACAGAAGATTTGTAAAGGGGTTCTCCAACATCGCAAGACCTCTGCATAGATTAACGGAAAATAAACAGAAATTCGTGTGGACTGAGGAATGCGAAAAATCTTTTAATGAGCTGAAGACGGCATTAACATCTACGCCTGTGCTCGCATATCCCCAGATCGACAAACAATTCATACTTGATACGGATGCAAGCAACGAAAGTGTTGGAGCTGTCCTTTCCCAGATGATTGACGGTGAAGAGCGAGTGATAGCCTATTGGAGTAAGTGCTTGTCAAAACCGGAAAGGAATTATTGCGTCACTCGGAAAGAATTGCTCGCTATCGTAAAAGCCATAGAGCATTTCCATCATTATCTCTATGGCAGAAAATTCTTGCTCCGCACCGATCATGCTTCCCTAACTTGGCTATTGAATTTCAAAAATCCTGAAGGACAGATAGCCAGATGGATTCAAAGACTCCAGGAATATGACTTTGAAATAAAACATCGTAAAGGCTCCTCCCATGGAAATGCGGATGCTTTATCTAGGAAGCCTTGTCCTGCGCATTGCGGGTATTGTTCAAGAGCACAAGCTAAGTATGGTTTGGCGAATCCTAGCATCCGACAAGTAACATCTTCAACAGCATCGGAGCCAGATCCGTGGAGTCATGAAAAAGTTAGAGAAGACCAGTTGGCGGATCCTAACATTAAGCCAATAATAGAGCTGAAGGAATCATCGGCTACGAAACCCAAGTGGCAGGACGTTTCCATCTTCAGTCCTATGACTAAAAGGTACTGGGCTCTCTGGGACTCACTTCACCTTCGAAATGGAGTCTTATATCGACTGTGGGAAAGCGACGATGGAACTAATAAAAGATGGCAGCTGCTGCTTCCTCAAAACCGAATACCTGATGTCCTGAAAGAAATACACAGCAGCCCAACAGGAGGGCATTTCGGCTATATGAAGACATTAAACAAAGTTCGAGAGCGCTTCTTTTGGAGTTCCGCAAGAAACGACGTTGAGAAATGGTGCCGGTCTTGCGATGCCTGTGCAGCCAAGAAAGGACCAAAGGAACGCTGTCGCGGAAGAATGCAGCGATACAACGTTGGAGCGCCTTTCGAGCGAATTGCCCTTGATATACTGGGACCTCTGCCATGGACTAAAGATGGCAACAGATACATTCTAGTTGTCATGGATTATTTTACGAAGTGGCCTGAAGCATATCCAATTCCAGACCAAGAGGCTGTCACTACGGCTGAAGTCCTGTTGCAGAACTGGGTATCTAGATTTGGAACTCCCCTCCAGATTCATACCGACCAAGGCAGGAACTTCACTTCGGCTGTGTTCAAAGGACTGTGCGACTTATTGGAAATAAAGAAAACACAGACCACCCCGTTACATCCGCAGTCTGACGGCATGGTGGAGAGATTTAACCGCACAATCTTGAACCACCTATCGCTTATGGTTTCCAAGAACCAAGAAGACTGGGATCGTAAGCTGCCCCTGTTCCTGCTTGCTTACCGTAGTGCCGTCCACGAGAGTACCGGCTATTCCCCTTCTCAAATGCTCTTCGGTCGTGATCTCCGTCTTCCGAGTGACCTGCTTTTCGGCCGTCCTCCGGATCTACAGTCCTCTCCTGAGGAGTACGTTCAAGATCTCCAAGCCCGGTTGGAAACGATGCACAGGTTTGCTCGAGAGCAAATTAACATCTCGACTAACAGGATGAAGAAGAGGTACGACGCAAGAGCGACCGAACATAAGTTCCAGGAAAACGACAAGGTTTGGCTGTGGAATCCGAGCCGTCGTAAGGGCGTTTCTCCCAAACTGCAATCGCATTGGGAAGGCCCCTACACAGTCCTCAACAGACTGAATGACGTCGTAATACGGATCCGTAAGTCTCCCAATTCCAAACCTAAGATTGTACATTATGATAGGTTAGCTCCATACTATGGCCATAGTAATGAGTGATAGTTATTTTTGTTAGGGGTACAGCGTATTTCGTAATGGTTTTATGTTTAATTGTATGACTTGTACATAGATCTGATTGATTGTACATAGACTGCATAGTTCCCTGTACATAGATCTTTGTAATTAGTGTAAATGTTTTTGTTATTTGTAAATACTCTAAATATTTGCAAATTTTGTTATTATTTATTTGTTTTGTAGCTTTTTCGATTATTTCTTTTTGGCTCCCAACCAGGTATTGTACTGCCCGGGACGTGCAGTCCTTGGGAGGAGGCAGTGTTGCGAAAAATTCGGCGGTTGCGCCTGTATGTAAGCTTTCCGGCATAGCACTAGGGTTGCCATAAAATAGTGTATGGTAGGGTTGCCAGATTGGCGACATTATCGCCCATTTGGCGACCAAATTGACGATATCCCACGGTCCAATCGGGTAGCTTCTAGAATAACTTCCTGTCGAGATATTTCTCGAAACGTGTGGAACTTAAAGAAAAGCTATATAAACCCTTGCGTTTCTGAGAGCAGGGAGATTGCTAGATTTTGAAGTGTTGTTGAGCAGTGTGTGATTAGTTGCGAGTGTGTGAGCGTTGTGAGAATAGCTGCTTACTGTGAGTGCTAAGCTACGCGAGAGTTTTGTGAACGGAAAGCGATCGAGATAGTGCTTTGCCGTGAAGCTACCTTTACAGAATAGCTTGACAGTGTATTGGTGATTGTTCCACGGTGTTTATTATAAGTTTAGTGTTGCCGTGAAGCTACCTTTACAGTTACAGCCTGAAGCTGTGTTGCTGATTGTTTCAGCGTATTTATTGTAGATTTTCGACGCTTTTAAATGTAATTTTGGAACTGTGCTGTAAATAGTGATTCTTGTAAATAAATTGTGCTTTTTATTGTTCTGCATCGTGTTTTCATCGGATACTCTCAAATCCACGAACCCGCGAAACGCAACATTATTTTCGCTACAGAAAAACTGAGGTGTTTAATTGCACATAGACATATGAATTCTGATCATTCACTATAACTGAACTAAAAATGTTAAATATCTATTAAAAGTGCACTATGTCTAATTTAGATATTTAAAGCAGTGTATAACAAGCATATAAATGTATTTAATCAAATATCACGGATTTATAACAGACCTTAAATAAAGCTTAAATGAAGCAAATTATTTTTTAAATAATAAGAATCATATCTCAAGAGCAAGAATAAACTCATGTACTCCGTTTAATGTTTACTTTCACAATACTCTTGAGAGTGCACAGAAGACATAAGTTAAATATATGGATTGGCCTTTAAGAAGAAATCTCTTCTGAAAAGTCGCAGTTATATGGTTCAAGTACTTGGAAGTAATTATCTGGCTCTTTTTAAAATCAAACTATTGGGACGGCTTTAAAATAAGTGATATTTATACAAAATGCTTTTAAAATGATCATTATGTTTGTAAAACTGGGTTGTGAAACCCGTGAACTAAGTTAGAGTATTGGAAAATGAGAATGTGTTTCGATTCTTATATAGATGGTCTTCAAAAATTAGCATGCTGTCTTTCTGTGAATCCGAAAATTCAAATAAAAATTTTTTCCGCATTTTGAGAATGTGATTTTAAAGTTTTTACAAAAAGACAGATTAAGATAAAAATTGTAACAACGGGTAAAGCTGTGGCCACACTTGTCCGCAAGAAGAGCAGAAACGCGGAAAAAAAGCTCTCCGCGTCCGTCAATTCATACCAGGTTGGAATCTTTTGTTTTAAAAGAGATCATATACGCACACTAAATGGCTCTTCTTATCCGAAACTTAGCGAAGAATTTTTGTGTGGTATTTGGCTTTAGACGGTTATACGTTTTTTAATTAAAATGGATCTATTTTCTGCTAAATTTACATTTGTTTTACCTCTTCCTTTACATAAGAGAAGCATAAAGCAGTGGTTTATATTACACGTGAAAGATAGCTGCAGCAAGGAGATGCAAATAATATTATTGAAGAAATGCGATTGAACGGCATGAAAATTTCTTCTAATTACTTTTGCATGATGCCCCGGCATTTTGTTGAGTTACTAGCCCTCTTTGAACCATTATTCAAAAGCAGAATACTAATATTTTTGCAGAATATTTCAGAAAAGAACCCTTTAGAAGATAATAATAGGATAACCCAGTAAAGGATCGTTGTATAGCATATCATAATTTATTTCATTTATGAATTTTGTTGAATGACAATTAGAAGTTCTTAACTACGTATTTCGATTTTACACAATGAATTTTTCATGGAATAGGACACCATAATTTTCTTTGCATGGTATATCAACATTCATCAATGTAATAAAATTTTTAGTTTTTTAAATGTATGAAGGATTTATACGATTGGCCTCAATACCACTCTTGGAAAAAGGCAGCAGTTACTTTTAAAAAGTTAATAAACAACAGAAATTTAAAAACTTGTTTTAAAACACATTTTTTGCCTTATGTATATATTTTTTACCTTAAATATAATTGCAATTACTTCAGTTAGTCATTCATATGTTAATGAAGAGCCACGGTCTAAAATGTTATTTTATAAAGTCACTTTGTCTAAAACTAACTGAAATAGCTGCATTTTATGTAATATTTTTTTATTCTGTTTTAAAACTTGAATTCCCAAAATTAATAAATTTGCTAATGTTCTTGCAAATGTTCTTTAAATTAATGAAAAATTACCATCAAGATTAAACCTCTAGCTAAATTCTTATACGAGTTGTCTGAAGCCTTGTAAAGCATGTTTAGTAAAGCAAACATAAAGCCATTAGAATGCTTAGACGTATTCCATAAAATCAGCTTCTATCGAAGGTTGAATTTTGCCTTAATTTAAATTTCGCATACTGACAGGATTTCTTTCTATATAAATAATAGTTTTTTTAAACAAATGATTTACTCGTCACCAGTAATTTAAAACTAACACTGGTCTGCAAAAATTAAGGACGAAGTCGAAAAATTAGCATATCAGCTGAACGAAGAGGCAGATCGGACAGAAAGACCAATCAGGAGATTAAAGAAGGTGATGTACGGTAGCACATGCGCAGATATGCAGGTAGACGTAATAGGGGAGTGACTGAGTAGTATAAAGCATGTTGTCGGTGTAAGATCAGTATTTCTGGCAAAGAGATTGCACGCCGTATAGCAGTTAAAATCACACCGAGTTGCTGCCTCAGCGAGAAATGGCGAATAATCAATCTGTTAGACGACATCTGGATGCTTTTACCCGAGGTCGAATCATTGGGAAGTTGGAGGAAGGCCGCAGTGTGACAAGTGTGGCTGCAGAGTTCGGAATTGCTCACAGCATCGTTTCACGACTTTGGAGACAATTTCAAACTACAGGAACAGCTATCCGGGGGTTTAGTAGTGGTCGTCCACGAGGAACCACACCCGCAGATGACCGGTATATTGCCTTACAGGCCAGAAGAAACAGGCGGCAGACAGCGGGAGAAATCGCTAGACACACGACACAGGCGACTGGACGACCGATATCGCGTTTTACCGTGGCCAGAAGACTGCACGGTGGTGGTCTGTTTGCACGACGCCCTGTACGGTGTGTACCTTTAACGCCTGCCCATCGGAGAAGGCGTTCTCTGTGGTGCCGGGAACACCGGAATTGGAGAGACAATGAATGGGGACGAGTACTCTTTACAGATGAGAGCAGATTTAGTCTGAGTTGCGATTCTAGACACATACATATCTAGACAGAGCGGGGAACACGCAATAACCCCTTCAACATCATCAAAAGGGACTGTTTTGGAGGTCGTGGAGTTCTCGTTCGAGCAGACATAATGCTTGGTAGCCGGACCGACCTTCATATCTCCCAAGGAGGTTCGTCACCTGGGACTGCTATTGTAACGAGGTTCTTCTTCCTTACATGCGTCTTTTCACAAGAGCTATGGGTCCTCAGTTTCTGTTCATGGACGACAACGCTCCACCTCATCGCACAGTTACTGTCAAAGAGCTGTTGGAGAGTAAAGATGTTGAACACATGGATTGGTCGGCAAGGTCTCTGGATCTAAATCCCGTCAAGCATCTACGGAACTTACTAGGGAGACCCGTGGGCGCACGTAACTTATCGCCAGTAACGATTCCAAAACTGCGATTGGTGCTACAAGAGGAACGAGCAGCAGTGTCTCAACAGCTCATTAACAACCACATATCCAGCATGTACAAATGATGTGAAACTTTCCTAGAAGTCAGGGGAGATCATATCCCCTATTAAAGAGCGGATGTTTCTTGCTGGACACCCATCACAGGGATGTTTCGACCTTCAGTCGCATTGCGCTCCATGCTACGTTTTCAATAAAGCTTCTTTTTATCCCTCTGATTTCTCTTTTAGTAAGTGTTGCTTACATTATTCATGTCCTTACGTATTGGGGATCTTACGGTATTAAATGTGATGATTTGGAAAGCTTTTGTACAAAGTTGTATTGAAAAAACCGTCTCGTCCTTAATTTTTGCACACCACTGTAAGAACTCACTAAATTTTTAAAATTTGGTAAAACGGGAACTTTACACTAGCAACAATATTGCTTTTACTAATATGGCGTCAGCCGAAACAGAATTAGATCGTCATATGAATTGTGTCAAAGGCTCGTTGTTATAAGAAGGATAGTGCACACAATGCCACCTGGATGACGAAAATTACATTTAGTCAATGAAAAATAAATGCAAACCTCTTGCGCGAGCGCACACATATACACACACACAAAAGAAAAAAATAGATAAAACTGTGGTGTACTGCTACCATCATGAAAGACTGGAAAATCAATCACTAAACCCGCAATACCAGAGCCTAGTAGCACCTAAAAGTTTTCTCTGTTATCTCCGTACTAGGGTGTCTTGTATGGAAAGCTTGTTTTCAGACTTCACCTTCAGGAAACTGAATAAGTATCTGTGCTAGTCTAAAACTGGCGATAAATATTTCTGTAACTACTTTTTTAAAGTACCAACTCTGTTACAACAACGCCCTGGTGACACTTGAATTCTCAATCTATGAAGCCGAAAGCCAAAGCCTTATCCATTAAGCAACAAGAACAACTTTTTCTCGAAATAATCTATTGCTTTATATTGCTCTATAACAATTATCTACCATATCTCCTTTATGGTTGATAATTAAGGTTTAATATTCTTATCAACTTAAGAATTTTTGTTTAAATAATTAATTAAAATAATTTTCACAGATGAGCCCAACATTATGACCATCCCAACATTTTCAATGAACTCGTCTGGATGACGTGGAGGTCACGTGACTAAGTGCGAATGTTATTTAACTGCTTCTGAAGAAGGTAAGGAATCATTTCTGCACTTAATTTTGCTAAAGATTGGAAAGGCTGCTGGATAGAGAGCAGATTGTAATGGCTCGAAGAGTCGGAACGAGTGTATCCGAAACTGAATGAGTGGTAGGTTGTTCACGATCTGCTGTTGCTAATATTTATGAAAAGTGGGTAAATGAGGGTGAAGCCAGCAGCAGACGCCGAGGTGTTGATATCCACTCTTTATGAAATTAAAAAAAAGTCGACGACTGTCCCACTTGGCACAGCAAATTCGGCGCCAGACAGTGGCTCAGCTGACAGCCCAATACTATGCAGGTTCAAGTGCAAGTCTTTCAGAACACACAATTCAGTGGACGCTGTTGGATATGGGACTACGTACCAGACGTCCCACTCGTGTGGCTCTGTTCACCAAGCGTCATTGTAAACTACGCCTACAGTGGGCCCAGAAACATCTAGACTGGACCCTCAATAAGTGGAAGACAGTTGTCTGGTCGTATGAATCACGATTTCTCATTCATTACGTCGATGGTCATGTCAGGGTTCTAAGTTTTCCAGAAGAACAATTGCTCCCCCTTGCATAACAGGTCATACGCAGACTGGTGGTGGAGGTACCATGCTTTGGGGGACGTTCTCATGGGCGACTCTTTATTTGTGGTAGAACAGATCATGGAAGCTGCAAACCTTCTGAAGATAAGTACGTATCAGATGCATCCTTACATAACGTCTTTCTTCGCAAATGGAAATAGAATCTTCTAGCAGCACAACGCCACATGTCACAAGGCTCGAATTGTATTGGAGTGATTCAAGGAACATTAGGATGAATTCCAGATAATGATCTGGCCAAGTAGCTCGCCGGATCTTAACCCAACAGAGCGCATTTGAAATTTCATGGAGCGGCGGCTCAGAACTCAAACTCCACCATGTAGGAATATCTCGACTTTGCGTGACCGCTGCTTAGACATTTAGAACGACCTATATCCCGTCACGTACCAAGAACTTGTGGCATCCATGCCAAGGCGAGTTGCAGCTGGTTTTCAGGCCAAAGCGTTATTGAGTAGGTGGTCTTAATGTTTTAGCTCTTCAGTGTATTACCTTATGCATTTTTAATTACCATCAGAAATTTTTACTAAGATTAGTCCGTTTGACATTATAAGTTCTTCAAAAAGAATTTTTCAAAGTATATTCATTTAAAAACTGTGGTATAAACTGGACATTTGAGACGAGGTATCTGAAACTTACGTGATAAGCGGCGAAAGGTAGATTCAACGCTCGCTGTCTCTGGTCGTTCGGAAAGTACCGCCTCCGAACTCGCTTCTCATTGGTTACCGCTTTCCTCCTGAACACGTGATCGCGTTGGTGTAAATTGGCCTTAGACTTTTAAAACTAAATATGTAACAGAACCATATCAGTCATCGAACTATAGGAAAATTATACAACTTGATGCAAAAGTTTCGTAATATCTCTTGAAAACATGCATCCTGAGAATATAATCATATTTTCACAATCAAACTACTTGTAATTCCAAATTTAATTACTATACACCAGTTTAAAGGTACTTTGTTTCGTTTTAATATGTTAGTGTTTGGTTTAAAATTATTAGAAAAAGAATGGCTCTTAAAAAGCGTGCTAAAATCATTGCATCTTGTCTTGTCATTAAATTGCCTTGAATTCTGGTTGTCGTCAGTCGACAGTGAGTAGATGTAACTTTAATTTAACTAAAACGTTCAAGATCGACACAGATATAAGCTGAAGATAATAACAGATATAAGCGACAATAAGAGGTATAAATTAAGGTATAAGCGGCAGACAGTAATAGTTAATGTGAAGTCGCAGACTGAAGGAAACTGGCTACCTTTCATTAATATAAAAACAGAGGTTTAAGCGGCTACAAAGGGCATATGCTCATGTAGAAAGGACTTGATCAACGTCGCATAACTATCTGGAGTGATGAAACAGAACTACCTTTGATACCAAATAAAGGAATTACTTTCATACGACGTCATCATGGTTAGAGGCACAAACAGTAACGTATTACAGCTATAATAATTCGTCTTGTTGTAGTTACATGGCATTGCATCTCAGCATATAGAGTGGGTTGACTTCACACTATAAAAGGAAAATTAATGCAGCCAATATATTAATGTGCTTAAGAGAAATTCTTTCAGCTATTAACATGCTTCAAAACAGTGTTTACATCTTTCCAGGATGATAATTCACCATGCCATTACCATTGAGCATGAACAGTAGCAGACTGGTTTATCCATCTAAATATATATTGAAAAAATGCAATGCCATGCTCAGTGATCAGATCTTAATCTAATTGAAAATATTTTGATGATATTGAAACAAAAACGTCAATATACAGAATCCAAGCAATAAAATAAAGCTGCAATTTCCTACGATCAATCATCATTTATCTTCAGTGAATGACTTTGACAAACCTATTAGTAATATGGTCGAGCTACATGCATTAGTAATTTAAAAAAGACAACATAAACAAACAACAATGTAAAATGTTTGATATTTTGTAATTTTATCTCTCTCATTTCTTTGAGATTTTAAACGTATTTGTAAGCTACAAGAGATATAAAAAGATTTACATTAAATTTGTAATTTCTTTTCATTTCCTTGTGCATAATATTTATAATAATGTTGTTATTTCATTTCTGAAAACTCTTTTGAATTTTCTATGAAATTATTTTTAAACTGATACGCTATTTAAAAATATAGTATTGAAATTAAATTTTAAAATGCAGTTATGTTACCAAAGTATAGAAACAATGCAAGAATACCAGCTTAGAGGTAAATTATTGAAAAGTAAATTAAAATCTATACTTCATTATTTCAATTGTACTTGGCAAAGCGATTATTATTATGCAATTAGCTTTTATCACTCTCTGCGTTTGATTTTGTGCAGAGTATTTTATAAATCTTGACAGATAATCAAATTCCTTCACTCATAATTTAAAACGCTAGATTTTATGTAATTGAAAATTTCCTTTGACTTTAAAATGACATTGAACTTCTTACCAAGATTTGAACGCGAAGTATTTTCGTAAATATTTTAATCTTTAGCTAATTATTTCCTGGTTCGAAATGCTTGTTATACTTTACTTCTTTAAAATTTATATCTGTGCAATGGCTTATTGTTTTATTCAAAAAGCAGTTTCAATGAATCTGTAAAGTTCACATTTTTACTCAATATATATATGACTACAGAAATTTAGAAGAAATGTGAGGAATTAAATTCACTACGTCATGGAGAATACAGAGAAGTAATGTTTGCTTAAAAACAAAATAAAAATAAAAGTCTTTTAAAATTAAAAGAGTGAAGAAGGACAAACAGGAAAAAAACTTGATTTTGATATGCTTTTGCAGTCATTATTAGACAGCAGCTGTAAAAAGAATCAAAATTCAAAACTACATTTTAGATTCCAATCCCGCAAGAATATCCTTTATTAATTGGTATCTGAAATAAAAATTAAGTTAATGCAAAATAGTTATTTTCATTAGAATCGCACCCAAGACTCGATCTGATCCAAAGTAAGGGAAAACTAGAAACCAATGCAGCTAACATGCCTAAGTAAAGGATGTATCTGTACAAAAACTTTAAAAAAATGAAATGAAAACAGCGTAAAATTATAAGGGACATAGTGACTCTATATAAAAAAAAATTATAACTCATGTAAGACTTTAAATGACGAACAAAAAAACCACTTCTATTTGTAAACTCAGTAAATATTATTAATCATAGGGAATCATAGGGAAAAAATATATAAATATTTACAAAACCTAAATCATTTACAAACTTTAAATCATAGGACTGTGAATGTTGTAAATCATTTAAGGCAATCAATAGGACACATTTACAACCCTAACTAATAATAAACGTACATTATAATATGGAAAATAATCATTAAAAAGTAACAAAAGACAGAAAAATAGCAATAATAAAACAGAAAATAAAAAAAAGAAAATTCTACTACTCAACAGTTTCAAATTCCCTGCCAAATAAAAAAAGCGAACTGATGGTAGATTTGTGTTGCATTAAACAACAGTGGAATGAAGATTCAAAAGCTGAGAGTGTAAATTTAAAACATAATATTGCTTTAAATGTAAACCGTGTTAATAGTAAAGTAGCAACGTAAATCGGTTTTTAAAATGTAGGAAAAAATTATTAAATTAATTTAATCTGTTACTAATTAATATAAAATTTTCCCTCTATAGCAATATTGATTCAGGTGGTAAAGATTCTTCTGAAATAATATATTTTATTTCTAACGGCAGATCACAAAGGCAAAGGTAGACAGAACAAGTAAAGAGGGAAGACAACAGCAAAACTAAAAACGAGTTCACAGTATAATCTATAAATACGTTTTTTGTTCTTGTCTTCCAATATCTCTTGCAGAGTGATCCAGCATTAAGTGCAGGGCAACGACTCAGATGTGAGACATCTATTTCCTCGTGAAGGTTGCCCAAATTATAACTTGAGGTTGAGATAATGTTCATTCTATGCAGGTGTTTTAAAAGGCTATCATTGCCAGGAAGAAGATGAAAGCAAAAGATTTCTTTCTGAGCCGTAAAGGAATGCCAAAATTCTGTTAATTCATACTTTGTAACTGTTTCTTTCAATAACATCTCTCTAAAACGTATCACTGTAGTAATATTTTTTAATAATATTTTGGCAGTGTAAAAAGGGATGTGAAAATACTGGCCCATTTCTTTGCTAACAAATCTGCCTTATCATTTCCATGAAGGCCACAGTAACCACTGCATGGTAACTTCTTCGTTCTCCTGAGCTAAATTGTTCAGGACCTGCTGACGTTTTAAAACATCAACAGACTGGTTATTCAGAAAAAGAAATGACTATTTGAGCAGATTTGGAATCAGCGCATATGATAACCTTTGAAAGATGTTCAAGTTGACATTGAAGCTGGTATAAGGCTATGCATATGGCCGTGATCTCAGCATCAAAAGCAGTCCTGTTCCTTCCAGCAGGATTAAAAAATGAAAAAAAGCTTGCAAAAGCGCTTGCATTAATCCTGTTAGCTAACACAGAGCCATTCGTAAACACAGGTAGCCATTCACTCTCAGAATATAAAGCATTAATGGTTTTCGAAGACTTTAAAATATGGTTATTTGTTTCTTTATTGAGGATTTTGTGCAACAGATTAATTCTAACTATATATTTTCTTATACGAGTTGGGCATCGTGGTTTCACAAAATTTTCAGCTTCCCACCTAAGGCCTAGTCGACCTCTGACGGTAAAGACTGCCTGAAGAGCACCAATCTGAGTTTTAAGGTTTCTCTCCATCAGAAATGGCAGTGGCTCCACAGGGAAAAGCAGTCTGGTTCCCTTTAGTTTATTTTCCGCTTTTTTGAAAAGCAGTCTGGTTTAAATTTCTTCCCACAGGATAAGTGCACTATCCTTCACAATGGATTTAATACACATATGGTCATATGGCTAGTAAAAGTGCATCAACTGGGAATGATTCATCAGTTTTTTCAATTAATTTAAATTTATCCAAATGACTAAATTATGTATAAATTAATTTTTTCAAACGGGTCTTTGAATTCTCGTTTTTTTAATTGTTTATATACACGAAGCGACATAATCAGCATCTGCCCAGATATATAAGGATACTGAGGAAATTCAGCTAATAATACCAGGTCACATTTATGTGCTTTAATTAGAAAGCTCAGCTTGTGAACATTTGTGCAGACTTTGTGAAGTATTAATTAAAATTTTACTTTTTAAAAGTAGCGAAAGAAGTAAAACATAGTTTGCATATCGCACATTTTATGAAAATCTCAAATCTCTTCACCATTCCATCTGAAGGAATTACTGTCGGGTAAATTATAATGCTATGTGTACAACATTTGGTGGTTGTGATATTTAAAAATTAGATATATTTTGAAATTATGAAATATTGCATATTAAATGGATTATGATGTTACATGTAAAACGTTAAACAAATCGTCATCACGGGACTTAAGATGCCTTATTTATAATTTCTTCCAAGCAGATCATGCAACAAGATGCATTTTAAACGAATTAAGTAGTAATCAAAAATATGTGTACTTTTAACTAATTAACTAATTGATGTTATTTATAATTTCCACTTTCTGTAACTGGTTAAAATAAAACATTAAAGATTTATTTATCACATATACGTTGATATGCAATATTATTACAGATTAATGCTTATTTCTCAAATATTTCCTTTTCACACATTTTTGAAAAAGAATTAACGACAAAAATCTTACGATATTCTTATATTTGTATTTCCGTTTTGTGTGACAATAACGCATGGATAAATACGAAATAATTCATTAATAATCCGAGCTGCTTGCCTCCGAAAATATACGCACGTGTTCTAAAAATAAATGTATCATACGACTTTTATCCCAATAATATACGTATACTTTCGGAATTAAAATGCCTGGGAAAATTGTTTGCTCGCGCATTTAATCAATAACAAATTGATTATAACGTAGAGACACCTAGCGTCGCATCGAAAACATCCGTTGCCTTTAGCATTTTATATTTTTCTGTTAAAACTCAATTATGCATTGTTAAGTAATCATTTGCATCAATAATTCCCAAATATCCTCATTATATGCATGGATATCTTTTTACTGCAAAGACTGAATCTCTAGTGAATGAAATTTGTAAAACATAGCCATTGAGCCTTTCTTTTGTTCTCAAAGCATACGAAGTAATATTAAATGTATTATATGTAGATGCTTTCTGATGTAGAAACCGTTAAAATTGGAAATAAGTTTATTTCATGCGTTAGTTGAAGTATATATTTCCATAAATCCCTAGAAAGTAAAATTTTTATATTTAGAATGAAATTGATAAAAGTCGTATGAATTTTAATGCTGGTTTTATGCCTTTCATTCATTGTTAAAAAGCACTTAATCTGTTACAGACCGAAGTTTCTGTAACAGAAGTTGTAATGTTCACTGCAAAATAATTGTTATCTAATGAATATCAAGTACGCAGTACTCGGGTTTTATATTTAATTCTTCTTTTCAATACCCTAATGAATACTTATATTAATGTCCACACATTTTCGGATGAAATTTTCGCATTCTTGTCAGTTTCTGTAGATTCTAAGGATATAAACTGAGTGCTTAATTCAATGACAGAGTGAATTTTTAAATGCATCTTTCCTAACATTAAAAGTGATACTGCTTCATTCTTATAAGTAAACGTTTCCTAAGGTTATAAATTAGACTGTTGATAAATAAATATTCTGAGTAAATGGATTCCTGGAATTTTCATTCCTGAAATTCTTTAACCACATTTAAAAATTATAACATTATAAAATTATAAATTATAAATTATAAAATTATAAACTAACATGTGTACAGTGGCCCTTGACTTTCGCACATAAGAAATTTCTAAAAATGTGACGAATATTGAATGTTTGAAATTTTGAGGGAAGTAAAAAAACACTAAGGACCGTATTTAAAATATTTATTTATCAATAATATTATATAGGTGTCAGCATACATAATTATATTAATGAAGCAAGTTTACGCGCTTTCAAGAGTTTACTTTATAAACTCGTCAAGAGTTAGTTGAATAGCCCCTTCCTTTTTTTTTCCTTTTCACGATGAGAAATTCTATAACATTCTGTGCCTTCTCCGTCGGTCTAACTATTTGAGGCATAACATTCTCCATTGAAATCGCATTCTTCCGTGATAGACAAAACATGAAGGCTTCACTCATATTTTTCAATGTCAAAGACTTGACGAATTTATTAGCTTCTTCTCACTTCCAATGGATATTTCATTTAACTTTAATGAACTGTTGCTCATATAAATACTCATTTGACAGAGTTACCGAGTTAACTCATTAACATATTTGTTGCGTCACAAGTGGAATTTAAATGCGTATTAAGAATCATTTTTAATTTTAAATCAGATTGTTTGGATAAGTGTAGGAATAAAGTAATTCTTTTGGAAGTAGAAAGCTCAGACTTTATTTTCAACATTTATTGTTAGTATTGTCCCGGCAGGAGATAGGAAAGCCGGACAATAGAGTGTTTTTTATAAACATGTGGACAGGGAGTTAGCGGGGATTGAATTACGTGGTCAGTGTTCTTCCAACGGAATTTCTCAGCAGGCTGTGTGAGAAAGAATAATTGACGTCTTTTCTTCGCTTTCGCTTAGCTGAAGATCTCAGTTGGCAAAATAAATTGCTCCTTTTCGAACAGAAAGGCAACAAATTTTTCCTAGTCGGCAATTAAAGACGGTATGTAAAACCAAAGAATTGATAAAATTCCCTCGCTTTGAAAGAGAAAAGGAGTCGAATTTTGTTCCTCACGGATGTTCGTGAGTCATGTAGATGGGACAAGTGGACACATTTTGTTGACAGCAGTGGTTTTTGGATTGGTTTGGAAGGGGGAAGAATTTCATTCAGTATTCGTCAAGGCATTATTTCAATTTCTCATCTTTCAGCAGGGCGTCAGGGCATTATTTTAGCAAGGCATTACTCAGCAGAGCGTCAGGGCATCATCTTAATTTAATCTTTTCTATTTGGGGGAGGCGAGAATAGAGATTTCCTTGGAACTTCGGCGAGAGCTGAAATCGGATTTGGCTGAAATTTTTAAACTGTGGGAAAAGAGGAGCGGAGTTTTCTGTGGCCAGGCGACCTGAGTCGTCGCCCCAACCTGAAATCAAGATCCCTACTTTCCAGCTCACTGCAAAATCATACGTTCTGGTCTGAACTGGCGCTTGTATGCTGAAACATCAGTGCTATAAGGTGAAGAAGGAAAGTGTTAGATTGAAAAGGAGAATGAATCTCGTTAAAGACAGAAAAGGGAAGAATTTAGATTTTATCTTAGAATGGGATTGAGACATCATTGTTTCCGTGAGGACAAAATCTCCTTTTTCTCGATCTACCTAGTTGCGGCCCAGCTGTTTAAAATTCGATTCTTATGCCTACCTTTTGTTCCCCATTATCTTCTGCTTTCATCTTTTCGACAACTGTAAATAAGCTGCACTTGTTTTGTATCATATCATTCTTGCTAAAGATGACGAAATTTCATCCTTAACTTTGGGCCTTATGGATAGTGCAAGGTGCAAGTGCGTTCTTCCCTTACAGACTGATGGATCGCTCTACCTTAGGGAGACTGCTTACTCTACTGAGGCTAATCGAGATTTTTTTAATGAGGTCCTACTGTGAATTGTCTTTGCATTATTTTCTTATACAATTACTTTTATTATAAAAGGAAAGTAATTTTATTTTATTTCTTAAATTATTTGTCATAAAGGAAATTTTGAATTATGTAACTAATGGAAAATGCATTGCACTGAGAATATTTTAAAGAAAAAGGAATTCGGTTTATTACAATGTCTTATAGTAATTTGATAATGGTTTTAATGTGCAGGCTAAGTATTTGAATGCCATACAAACAATTGAATATATAAGACTTCAATGGTATGTTGTAATCCAACAAATATATTTAAAAGTAGCTCATTTCAAGTTCAAATTCAAATTTATTAAATTTACAATCTAAAAATCATAAAGAATAAATCTTTTCCAAAATCTTATAAAACAAATGTATTTTTGATGCTAACTGAAATTCTAAAACTACTTTCATTTCCGGATTCAAAGAATTGGCTATATCGCTTAAATCAAGCCAAATCACGAGACACTGGAGAAGAAATGCCCATACATAAAGATCCAGCAGCAAATTCTGCCGAAAATGTGGATGTTCTGAAACATTGTTTATGATGAATAATGCGTTAAACTAAAAACTTTATTTTTCCAATATTGCTTATATGCGATCATGAAATGAAAAATCAATCAATCTTTAAATATTAAAGAAATAACCCACTTTTTTATTTGATTTCCAAATGACTGGAAGAAATATTATATCTTTCCCTTTCAATGTTCTGAGATCTAGCGGTAGAGCGGTAAAAATCGCTGAGCGCTGGTAGTTGTTTCGTGGTTAGCATCTCGGTGAGTAGGCTGGCTGCATGGGCTTTTCTGCCTTTCTCCCCATGTGTAACTTGGATATTAGCCAGTTTTTCTTAAAAGCAATCCATGGGGCATCTCTTTATTTGGCGGATACCAATACGCGCCTCACCGTAATAAAAAATGCTTAGTGTAATAAAGATTTTCTGTTTGATAAAATAACTCAGGTTTCAATTTTAAATTACCAGGTTTTCAGCAAGAAAATTTGGCAGTCTGTTTTTAGAAGGCTTGAACAACTGATTTTTCTTTCAATAAGTGTGTGCGATTAGGCATTTTTTTCCACAAAATAAACCCGTCTCGTCCATACTGAATACTTGGCTAAACGAATATCCTCCTTCTACGATAATTTTGGACAATGAGGAAGTAAATTCTTTTGCAGCTTCTTTTTCGACATCAGCCGATTCTCCAGCGAATTTAACACTATGTATTTCGCGTTTTAAATTTGTCTAACAAGTCATTATGTGTTTGAAACGAAGTGCTGGAATCTTTTTTTAAAATCTAGTTTTCTAATCTTCATGCAAATTAAGAGCCTTAGTTTTAATAATTCATCAATGCAGAGAGAATTGTTTTGATGTTGAATGTCAATCCACGAAGATCTTTCCATTTCATCCAGCATTATGCCGTGTCCTTTGGAAAGAATATTTGAAGATTTTCCACAATTTTGAGAATATTTTATTAATTTAACTTTGGTTTATTAAAATGAACATATTGTAGACCTGTTTATATTGTACGAATTCCGATTGAAGTAGAATGTTGCGTCGCGGTATCTTAAATTTAAATTAATAAACATTAAGAATACAACATTTGCGAGTGGACTATATACACTCTTAGGCAAAAAAAAAAGACGCACCAAGAAGGAGTTATCCGAATTAGACGAAAATCGGTAGAAGTGATGTACATGTACAGAAAAACAAATGATTACAGTTTGAAAAAAATTGGATGATTTATTGAAGTGATAGAGCTTTACAAAGTGAAAAAGTCAGTAACGCGTTTGTCAAACTCTGGCCCTTATGTAAGCAGTTATTCGGCTTGGCATCGATTGATAGAGGTTGCGGATGTCCTCCTGAAAGATATCGTGCCAAATTCTGTCCAACTGGCGCGTTAGATCGTCAACATCCCGAGTTGGTTGGAGGGCCCTGCCCATAATGCTCCAAAAGTTCTCAATAGGAGAGATCCGGCGAACTTGCTGGTCAAGGTAATGTTCGGCAACAACTAAGGCAAGCAATAGAAACATGTGCAGTGTTGGGGCGGGATTATCTTGCTGAAATGTAAGTCCAGGGTGGCGTCTAAGAGTCTAAGAGTGTATTTCACCTTTTATTCAGCCGGTTTCAACTTTAAAACATAACGCAGCGAAAAGCAAAGCGTGAAAGTTACAATTAGCATTTACAAAAATACAAAACAAAAATGCGAACTGCACGTTGCAAAATACGATCTCACAAACAGGTTGACGATCTAGTGTCCAAAATACAGAAGATTCACTAATTTCAGATTGTCTAATTATTTCCATCTTTGTCTCGATCATATGAAGTTTAAAAGTCTTTCCTTTTGTTCGTATTAACACTGCAGTTTGTTCATTTCTCATATTTATTAATTTATATGGGCGAAATACTTAAACATAAATAAATAAATTAGCACAGCATACAGCATATTGACACATGATCTGACGCAAGACTAGCCTTAATGCTTCAAAACGACATGCTTATGATTTACTGGCCAAGAAGTATTCGCTGTCGAAAGTTCTGTTCATGTAAAATGCTCCATGGAGGCATCACGTGCAAAAATTCAAATGGGAAAAACGGAGGAACATGCTTATTTTACCTTTTATGCAATCAAGTCCCCTCCACCGCGGGTAAGAGTCATAGTCGGCTACATTTAGAGGCAATATGTGAGGGAGTCGCCCAACCGGGATAGTGCTTAGCGACGCTGACTGCTGTACCGAAGAGCCTGGATTCGAATCCCCGGGGAAGGAATGGGTGTTTATAAATGCATGGTGTCTGTACGACATGAGAGAATTCTAAATTTGTTGCAAGCCGAAAGTCCTCTCGAGAGGTTGTGGTAGCGGAAGAAGGGTGGGTGACCCTCGGACCCGTCCCCTAGGGAGCTCTCCATCAAAATCGGGGGGGGGGGGGGAAACTGAACAAAGACGTACTGTCACCTGTATGGTGCTCAAGGCTCTTACCAATGGCAGGCGCAATCTTGTGCTCCTTGCCACGATGAATTCCGTGGGCTTGTTCTGATGTTATTGTCAGATAAATGGGATGAGTTAGAACGTAACACAACATAGTGGAAGCAACTGCATGGAAATGAACCATTTCTGCAAAATAAAGAAAAATCTTTAAAAAATTGATTTTTTTTAATATGCGAAAGAGCGAATGGTGCGACTTCAAGGGCCGAATGTATTATAAAATCCAAAAAAGAGTTTGCTTTGTAAATTGTTAGGTTAAATAGCTACAAAGAAATCGTTTCTTATTTTCAAGAGATTGACGCATGCTTTTCATTATTAATGTGCCAAACAGGATTTATATGTTTCATTCCATACATATGTAAACACATAACCTTTTACAATATCCTAGTCATTTAAAATTTATAATTTAGTTACATCAAACAGTGGGTTTTAAAGAAATGATTTTATTTCTTTGCTATAGTGTAGACAGTGACTGCTGAGCTGATAGAATTATTATACTAATAGTATTTGTTAGTAATATCTCTCATAAGCTGAGAAATCTTTATTATTATTGTATTAATAATCTACAGTTATTATCTGAATTGTAATTACGCATATACAAAAGAATATATAAAAAGCGATAAATTTCCCTTAACTCGCTGAGAAAGGTAATTTCATGTATAATTTTGAGTTTCTTATATTTTATACATTATCAAGAAAGAGTGGATTACAGAATTATAGATGCTTCACCTAAACCTTCAAATCAATTTCGCCTAATTTTTTTGTTCAAAACATTTTGTTTGAGTTTCTAATCTTGTGAAGTTCCTCGATCTTATTCTACAGTAAATGTC
>KK121117.1:813929-853655 GCA_000611955.2 Stegodyphus mimosarum | reverse complement strand
TGAACTGTTAAGCGACTTATTGCGTAGTCCAAATAAAAGGAATCGTAAACTCAAGAAGGATTAACTATCCCGGTTGAAGCAATAAACTTCACTCAAAATAAGATGAACAGTTGGCCACTTATTCGGGCTTACAACAAAGCCTCCACTCAGAATTGAAATCAAAATAGCAAATAAGAACTACCTCTAACTAACTAGAGACTTAGCCGAAGCTAACACAATCTCATGTAGTTGGCTATTAATTTAAACTAGCCGGCAAATATCAAAAGGCATGTAATATACGGCCAAGCGTTAACTCCATCTAGAGAGACTTAGCCCGAAGGCAAACTCGCGCTACTTAGGATTCCTAACTCTTTCTCTCTTCAAGTAAGCTGAACATTCCTTAAATACTTCTTCCTACTCATTTGCATTCAAAGCGATTCTAAAAACTCATTCTGGTAGGGAGTTGTAAGTTGAGACAAGAAACGATAGGGAAGGTTAACTAAATTAAAATAACTGTTATAAAATTAAAATATAACTTACAAGCTTAAGTTTCTCTATTTCATTAGAATTCTAAATTACTGATTTAATTTGAATAGTTGACGAATTCAGATATTTTACTTGTAGGGATTTATATTTATTTTAAATAACCAGTTAAATTTAATTTTAAGTTACTTTCCTATAAGCCTTCATTCCCCTAACTGTCAGTGCCAGAATATTTAAATTTGGTAGCGCGCGTATGAAATGCAAATTCTACCAGTGGGAGAAAATATTTAAATATCGACGGTCCAGTAAGGAAAATTAGAGACAGACTGGGAAATCTCTGTGCGTGCTTATACGCAAGCTTCCACTTAGCTATTATTGCTGGTTAGACGTGGATTAATAGCTATTACCTTGCTGGCACTAGACTCATCTACGCGCTGTAGGATACAGGATTGTATGAGCGCTGTAGTTTAATTTTTCTACTTGTGAATATTTTGAATTCTTGAGTTTGAGGGATTTATTTGATTGATTAATTTGGATTTCTGTTTTCTGTCAATTAACTAGACTGAGTCAATAAAATCTTTTATTACTTATTCACTGCATTTATTCAATCGAATTCTGCTCTTCAGTTCCTAACAAGGAAAAACTCAAATTATATCCTTCACGAGAATATTCGTGTGAGTTGCAGATACAATTCACGCGTCACGGAACACTTTGCGAATGTACATTGCTTCTTTATTTTTGAAGCTCCAAGAGTCATTTCTTACGACATTTATTCTTTGTGACTCAGTTTACTGTATATACTGAATTATTAAATATAAAGCACACATGAATTCATATAAAGCAATAAAACTATAAAGTTATAAAATAAAATGCGGAGAGCAACTGTGTGGCTCACTTTGCAGAAATTATAAATTGCAAAAGGATGCAGATATTTTTTTTCTGGACAAGGATTCAGGTTCTGGAGGAGTAAATAAACTAGAAATCGGGTTTTCTTCCCCCCGAGGAGAAAATGTGACATTGTTACTCTAAAAAGATACTTCAAAACTTCAACAATGGCTGAAGTATGTTCCTAACAGTTTAACCGATCAAGCTTCCGGAGGCAAGCTACCTCCGAGAAGTGGACTCCCTTTCCACAAAAAAAGTAATTGTGTAAAGGTTGTCAGCTTCGAAGTTAAGTATCGAGATAAAAGAATGTTCTCAACATATTCTAAAAATTGATATTTTCATTTCAATAAAAATAATAGCTGCTGTGAATGAGATTTTGGAAGAAAGAAGGAGAATAACATTTACAATTAATTTTTTAAATCTTCAGTAGAGGCACAAACTGAGGAAATCTTTTGGAAAAGGTGTATTTTTGAGGTCTGAGGGGTTCACAATGCTACCGTTTTTGAAGTAATGCCATAAAATTGTATACCACTGGAAAGATATTTTAATCAAGAATGTAATGCAATAATATTTATGAATTATTTTGTTATGAGAATAGCAGTTATAAAGAGGAAAATGTAAGTACACCTAGAAAAAGAAACATGCAAAATTATTATCATGTTAGTTCATACTTAGCTGCGTGACCTGAAGTGATAGTCATGGCGTTACAACGCCTTCCCAACAAGTGACCCAAGATATTTAGTTCTGTATGTGTTAGTGAGAAGTTAAGATTCAATTTTTGCTTGAATTAATTGGGTTTTGTATTATTTTTTTTCATAACATGCTTCTTAATTGACTCCAGTGGCTTTGAATGGAGTTAAGATCCGGGCTGTTATTAGTCCATTTCGGCAGTAAAATATGGTAACCTTAAAACCACCTTTTACAAAAGGCAGCATCACATGGAACTGAATCCTGTTGAAATATAAGTGCTTCATTATATAGAAAACGATTATGAAAGTAATGCAGAATATTACTATAGTTATGGACTTAAGTAATTTCTTTATGTAATTTTAGGTATTTGCATTCCCACTAATCGCTAATATTTTATCCACACTTTTGATGTTGCTCGTGCCCATTTCATGACATATATTGTGTGTTTCACGATAGGTTTAATCTTCTCGAGTTAGTATGCAAATCTAGTTCTCTAGTTAGTTCTTAGTTAGTATGAATTTCTTCTCTAACACTTGTTCTTATCTACTGTGCGCCATTACTACGAAACAGTTCAGTTTTAATCTCGTTAGTCGAAATAACATTACCCCATTGGCCTGTCATACAATTAGCATAATATTTAGAACAAGTTAAGCTTTCATTATTGTTTGGTAGCTAAAAATGGCTTTTAATTCATCAAATTCTTATATTTAGATAAAACAGTTGAGGTCGTTCCAAATAAGCCTTGCACTCAGCTTCATACTGGATCGAGACATTTCTTTTTGCGTGTAACCAGAGGATTTACTGCTATCACCTAAACCTTCTATTTCGTCTATCATCACTTGATATTTTGCTTCTTTTATACCTTCACTATTTGTGTCTGTAATGACTGAGTCTCCTCATACGTGTTCAGAAGTTTAGAACTACGATTGTAATATCGTAGACTAGAAGTTAAAAGTATAAAACCTTTATTTCTCTGTTAAAGTACAACGAAAACTGTTAACAAACAAAATCATCAAAGAAGAACCTGTAACACGCTATCATCTATCGCCGTTTGTTGGGAACTCATTTCCATGAGGCGACAGCTATCTCCAGAAACGAAAGAGGTCTTTTTGTTGGGGGCGCTCTACCGTTTATACTGGCGCACAATGTCTGACCTTCTGACGTTAAGATTTGGCTAGAAGGAACATTCCTGAATATTCACCACGTGAATCTTTTTGAAACCACTGTAGAGGCTTCTTGTGTGTTTTTGAAGCATAAACTGGAGACCCTACTGAAGAACGGAGTAGCGAATTCTTGCTATGTCTTGAAAAGAACAGATGACTATAGACGAAGGTTATAACAACTTCTTTATTTCAACTAAACGGAGCAGAAAATGCACTCACTCGGTACTCCCAATTTACCACCTGTGCCTAAGCTGATTCTACATACTACTTTCTGTTCAAGGAACAGAAAATAGTATGTGGAACAGAAAACAGTATGTACCATCACAATAAGTTAGCTCCACGACTGCTCCTATTCTATAAACTGCTTAATCGGCTGCACACAACAAAACCGAGCCTAGGATATCAATGTAATCTAAAGTAAGTGGCTGCCACCAACTATTGAACTACGGAGCTAATTCAAACACGCGGCATAAATTTAGCACTAACTCTTTTACCTCAAACTCTTAAAAATCTGCTAGTTAAAAACTGTTTCCGAACTCACTTAAATTTGCATATGCGTCATTAAATGTGCATTCTGACAAGAAATTAAAATTAGAAAGGAAAGGAAAGCTTCTTACACTAAAAATAATTGGTTAGAACAAAATAAGGCCTTTACAACACGAGCAAGCTCTAAGCCTAACTACCCACATGCATAGGAAAGGAGATTTCGCTGTCTTTACGCCGTCTTTGGATAACTTTTCAACAATATCCCTCTAATTTTTTGAAAACTATAGCCTTGTTCACTTAGTAATGCTATTTTAAATAGCTTTCTAAGTAACTAGTCAAATCTTTCCGCCATTTCTTTAATTTTACTAAGTTTAAAATTCAATAAATTAAAGAATTAAAAAAAAACTTGATATCAGTTTCGTAACACACCGAAAAATGTCTTTCTCTGAACTTCAATATATGACATTAGGTGAATCCTACAATGACTTGATTAGATCATTTTCAAAACATGATGACATCTGATCGTTGGCTAAACACTTATGCTTATTGGCTATATTCAAATGGAAGCTGGTTCACATGAAAGGAAGGCAAGTGCTGTTTCTTTTTTTCCGTCGATTCGGCTACTCCTGCATTGCACTGCACCTTAAAAGAGAATGTATTTTAATTCTGTTTATTGAAGTGCATTTGGATACACAATAGTTTTTGTTTATCCATGTGGTGTATGGACAAAGAAAGCGTAACGCTTTCCGACACGTGGGCAGGCCGCGTACTGCTGTTCATATGGAAAGAAAGAATTTTCCAAATTTCGACCATAAATGTGTAGCGATTGTCCCTCTGTTGATGGTCTTTGCAAATGCCTGTCGCACCGGAAACTGTAAACGTTTAAATTCGAATAGCATACCAATGATACTGTAGGAATCATAGGAATCATTGTGATACATGATTGTAATCCGGCATGCGTTTTAGTCCTACGTAAAGGAAACAAAGTCTTTGTGTTTTAATTCTATTTATTGGAGTGCTTTTGGATACGAAATTTTTTTATATTTCCATCTAGTGCAGGCAATTTCACTTTTCCACCAGCGCAGCACATTTCTGATGCTTCATTCCTAAATTTGAGGAATCTGTAAAGCACGCATAATTTATCCATTTTTCCAGTGACCACACTTGGATAGAGACTGTAATCATAATTAACATCGTAATGGAATGCACCAAGATTAAAACCAGCCTGACTGTTCATCTGGGTCGAGCAGTGCGTACTCGAATGTTTCCCAATCTTGTTTCCCGTTGCTCGTTTGCTTCAAATGAACGGGCTTGAGGCGCAGTGCGTACGTGAACGTTTCTTAGTCTTGCTTTTCATTGCTTGTTTGTTTCAGAAGATCGCGATGTCTTTTTCTTTAGTGTTTGAGATATAATTGATTTCACAGTAAGAATAATCCTTTGTGATGACTATTACAAATTAACTTCCAAAAAAAAAAAAAAAAAACAATTGTGTGTGATGCAATAACACGTATGGCAATGCGTAAAAATTTTAATGTTTTACGCTTTGCTGAACTGTAACACACTTTAAAATAGTTTAATTTGGGCAGTGGCAACACATTTATCATAAATAGCTAAGCTTGTTTATTAAATTCGAGACAAATTAACATAACTACGTTTTCCCGAGTGGCAAAGCCTTTTTTTATATCGCCGAGATTTCTGATTAAATTTGAAACATATATGCTAACTCTTTGCAGAGTGGCAAAGCAAAGCCAACCTGCAAACATGAATTCCCAGGTCGACTTCTCATAAATGTTTTTCATGAAAGGTTGAAAGTGACTGCGTATAAATTACAGATTTGTCAACAAATCAAATCTAACCCTCGAGTCGTTCGTAAGGAATTTTCTATATACATTCTTGACCGTATCAGCAATGATGATCAGTTTCTTCAGATAATCGTACTCCTGTTTACACATACGTGCGATTTCTTTGACGAAACATTCCCAGATCTTTGGATCCGTAGAGGTGGACCAATTTCATGGCCACCCCGTTCTCCGGACATCAAAACACTTACCTTCTTTTTATGGGAATACTTGAAGAAGTACGTTTATGCAGCAGAAATTTGCAGCATCGAAGAATTAAAAAATCATCACAGAAGCAGCTACTATGACTCCACAAATGCTTAATAACGTCTAATAAGTCAAGAACAGGCTTGATATTCACCGAGCAACTAATGATGCTCATTATGGAGTGTATTAATATAAAATTCTCTGAGGTGCTAAATTAAGATTATTTAAAACGTATCTTTAGCTGGTTACTAAATTGTGGACTGACTGTATTGCGTTAAATATCTATAATAACATTTTTCATTTTCTTGAAAGCTACTTATTCCTTTTGTAACACCAGACTGCTTAATATGTCTTAATCAAATTTAATTCAGCTTAAAATTAATATAGACTTTAAATAGAGCGAGAATTAAATTCGTAACAAGTAAATGTGCATTTCAATGACAAAAATTACTGCATAATAGATTTTGCAATCTATTGATAATTATTTGCCTCTATATATTCATAAGAAAGAATTATTTGATTTCCTTTCAGATAATTAATATTTAGGCTAATGTTTATAAATTCTTATACTATGAACAGAAATTTCTTCATTTATATCATGGACACATCGGATACGTATATTTCAGTTTAATATTGTTGCGTGCATAGGGGTTTGTAATAATAGATTGAACCCACAAGTCCGATAAAACGTTAACAAAATTTATTCTAATCACAAAAAATATAAGAAAACGCTGGATTATTCCTCAAAGATATTCGTAAAATATCTCAATATCACGCAATACAGTAGTTATATTTCAAGCTACTAAAACGTTAAATAGAACACAATCCAAAGCGCAGAGAAAGCTAATCCGATCTCACCACGAATTCTTTACAATGAACAATAACAGCTCACTAAAACAGCAACTAATAAACAACTGAGCTGAGATGTTTCTCTCTGGCTTTTTATAGCTTTTTAAATCAGCCGCGCGAGAGACTTCTAGCAATTTCTGGAAAGCAAAGAGTAGAATTACGGTTACGGCTAGTCAGTTACATTTATTCAAATTAAATATTAATTACCGAGATAAACTTTTATTCAATGTTAAACGCACGTGCTCTTGTATTTTTACTTTTCCGGCATAGTTTTCTCTTAAAATTTGTCACGCGCTGCATTGCATGGGGAAATAAAATAATTTTAATCATAATTTTAATAAAAATATCTAACTAAATGCAAACTTCATAACAATATTACATAGTATACTAAGGCGACATATAATATCATTCCGAAAATTGCATCTAATAATCGCTTCTGCAAACTTTAATGCATGTATTACTAATTTTTGATCATAATATATTTGAATAATGTGGTTTAACATACATCAAATACTGATGAATACGGATGATAATCCTTAAGTAAACTGATTAACTCCAACTAGATGGTGATTATTTCGTGTAATTCTTTGAGTCCCATTGGCGGTTCAAGCAGACCTGCTCTTTGATGAAAGCAAAGTATTTAAAGGCTTAAGGATCGCATTTGCATCAGATTGAAAGATTATTTAATCGCCCCTACTCCAGTTTTAAGAAGGATTTGCATTATTCGGTCATCTTGTCAGCCGATCTAAACGTGTGCTTTAATAATTATATCGAAATGGAGATTAAAATTATTCGCCTGGGGCAGGAAAATGTTTTGAAATCTTAAAACTCGAGTATGTTTGTCAAAACGCTCAATAAAATGAATTTGCTTGTGTCTTATAGATGGGTTTGATTGAACTAAAATTACTTTGATTCATTCATTGCAAGTCTCTTTGTAAAATAATTAATGCGTGTTTTATTATTACTGTTCGGATTTATTTCACTTGGCTACGAATAATATCTGATAAAGTCCAAGAATTCTGTCGTGGCGCGAAGCGCAGGATTGCGTCTGTCTTTGGCATGGACATAACTAACTTATTGGTGATGTAAGGTTTATCCTAGTTTTATTACCAGTTATTTTAAGTTTATGCATCTTTCCTATATTTCTAGTTGCAGCCTACAATTTCCTACCAGAATGTAATTTCAGAAACGCGGTTAATGTAAATGAGCAAAGAGTAGTATTTAATTCGATGTTTCCCAGACTCCTTTAGAGAGAGCCTGAGTTTCTGACTAACGCGAGTTTGCCTTTTGTCTACGTCTCTCTTAAATAGTGCTACGCTCGGCCTTACTTTAGGCCCTTGTTTGGCTTCGCCGACTTAATTAAGATTTAGGGGCCAACTACTTAGAATCTTGATAGCTTTGGCTATATCTTTCAGTTAGTTTTAGTTAAGCTTAGTTAAGTTTAATTTTATATTCATTTAAGTTCAAGCCCAAGTGGAGGCTTTGCTGTACTCTCTATTCACACGCTTAAGCGATTATTCGCTTATTAGTGTTTGTGGGGTTCAAGGATTGAACACTGAATTAAATAAGTAAAACCCCACTGTGACATTACGACTTTTCCCAGTTCCCTGCAGCTTTGAAGAAGAATCCTTCGTGGAACATATCCAGCAGTCTGTCATCCCTCTCGAGTTACCGAAAAGCCACTCGAGAGGATTTTCGGCTCGCCCATGCCGCAAAGAGACTATACATTAACAAACATCCAAGCCTTATCCGAGATTTGAACCCGGTCCCAATGATTAGCAATGCTGTCTACTCTACTGATGAAGACAAGTGTATTTTATAATGCATTTCGTTGCTAGGAAATTCTGGATCTGTTAGGAGTACGAAACAGATTGTTAATAAGATCGACTCCTGATTGACTTAGAACTGATTCACTGGGTTCGGAGTTCTGTATGACGTTTCGAAAGATGAGATAATCTCCCTTAAAAAGAAAACTCTGACTCTGTACAAAATTAGAAGTTCTAACTGATTTTTTTAAGGAAGGTTAAACTCAGTAACATTGTTGAGGCAGTCTCATAACTGCTATTCCTAATGCCATTTACAGGTTAATTGGTCATTTCTAATGATGTTTATTCTTCCGTTAGCTTTTTGCTTTGGATATAGATTTAATCTGCGTGCTGGAATCAGTTTACCAATACTTATAATTTTTAATAGCAATTTTATGGTGGTTACAGTATGGAATATTCCAGTTTCCTGTGCTTCCCAGCTACCCTCACTTTAACCTCGGACGTTATTCTCCTCATCAACTGGATAAACAGGAAGTTTATTGTGTGATCATAATTTTATTAAAGAATAATTTCTTCAATGCAGCGTTTCTTAAAGTGTGGGTAACGATGCCAAATGGGGTCGCAAAGTGAAATGTTGGGGTAGCGAAAATTTAATTTAGATGCATGAATTTAAAGAAACACTAGTCTGATTATCTTTAATATATTATATTTTCGGTACATTGAGATAATAAAATCGTGATATTGGCTAAGCTGAGATGTGAATTATAATATTTATATGCTGAAACATAATGCTAAGTGCATCCTAATAGCATTTTTACATTGCGATTTCAGCTTGTAAGTTATTTCAGAATCAAAATGTGCCGCAAAGGCATAGAACGTAACGTCCTGCGGCACACAAGTCTGCCGAAAATAGGGTCGGCGCTACTACGACTAGTGTAGTGCTTTTCCTGTGTGGTCAATTGTTTCTGTTTCATCGCAACAAGTGATTTCTTACCGCTTCTAGATGTTTCCTAAATATTTTGTCATTTTAATAGTAGTGAGCGACACAAGATCTTCTCAAATAATATATGTGTATATTTTTTATTTTTAGCAATCAAATATGAAACTTCGTATGACAAGAGTAAATATGTTTTGATCAAACGACTCTGTCGCCATTAGTATTTCTGAAATTAACAGCAGCCAAAGTTAGAATTATAAATTCATTTGGACGAAACAACTGATATTTTAAAAGTAACTCAGTTTTCAGCAGTTGCCAGATACATTTATAAAAATACCATCAATGAAGAATTGTTATTTTGTCGTCTTCGGAAGAACATGCGAGATAGGAAGACATGTATAGTAAAGTTGTTCCATTTTTGTATAACTTAGTATGATATAATTGTTATGGAGTATGCGCAGATGGTACAAATCGGATGAAGGTTAAAATCATTGGTTTTGAATCATTTGTTAGAGCTGCTGAGAATGATCATGTAACTTTTACACATTGCCTGATCCATTAAGAGATCCTGGCGGCAAAACTTTAACAAAGAAAGTGAACGATATGCTTCAGAATACTGTCAAAATTATAAACTTTATTGATAGTCTCTGTCTGTAACAATCGTAAAAAATGAACCTCAAATGCAGAAATTTATTGTTTCACGCTGAAGTAAGATGGATGTCAGGAAAGCGAAGTTAAATAAAATTATTGCTGTTAAAAGGTGAAATTGTTATACATTTAACGGAACAAAAATCTTAGCTTCTTCCTCCCTTTTCAAAATGACTTTGGCTATCGAAACTGTGTTATTTGTCAGATATTTCTCAGAAATGCAGTGCTCTCAACTTGTGTCTTCGAGTAAAAAACAGCAACGTATTTTCGACGAAAGAAAACATTGGATATTTTATTAAAAAGATCATTTGGAAGACGATTCGTTCGAAACAATTTTACAATCGAGAAAAAGTATAATTGTTCACCTTTAATCGCAAAATTATTATGAATCACCTAAAAACCCTAAAAATACAGCTTTGCAAATACTTTATATTGAATTTTGATTTCAGAAAGTTATCTTGGATTCAAAACCCAGTTTTGATTGATATAAATGAGATTTATCAACTGCTATAAAGGCCAAGAGGAATTTGCTGAGCTATAAGAATGACTTAAAATTCGAGTGTGCACCAAAGTATTTGAGCGAACTCTGCATCGGAGAAACGCATTTTCTACGATTTGTGAAATGGCATTAAATGTTCATTAAATATTCTTTTGCCATTCAGGACCGCATACTTATATGAAAGCAATTTCAGTTTTACTGTTTATAGAGTTTCGTTCTCTTCAGAAGCATAAACTAACGAACTCCGAAAAGACTGAACGAGGAATTTTCCTTATGCCTTAACACAGTAGAAAAGTTATAAAAGGGTGTAAAGGATCATTTATTCAATCACATATAGTTGAACAGGTGATCCCACTTCACATAAAGCCAACACATCTGACAAAGCATCAGCAATGCTAAACTCAAACAGGTAATGTTGAATTTAAAATAAAATATAATTAAATTAGTCTAACGGCTCACAGGATATTTATTTATCTCTCAGGAAGGCTCTGACTCGTAGAAACGAGCAAAAATAATCCTAATGGCTAGAAGCACTCAGCGCCACAGAATTAAATCGCTACTAATTCAAAATAACAAGCTGGCCTTCAAACTAGCATAAACCTTCCAACACGTTTGCTTAAACATCACTTCTTTCTCTCTCAATTTGAATACACGAGTGCTATTTCACTAGTATTCTGGCAGGAAAGCGTTAAGTAAAAACGAAACTGAAAAGAATATTGCTTTAACTAAAAATTAACTGTTAGTCAACCTAAATAAATCTCCACACGCTTATTAAATACAAATACACATTATGGCTTAAAAAGTTGAAGATGTTTCGCGTCCAGCAAAGTCAAGTATTGTCCCAAGATTAAATTTGTTATGCAGCAAAACGCAAACATATCCGTTTCATTAAAACGATATTTTTTTTCATTGATTTTTGCATGCTTGAAAAAAATCCTCTTTTTATTTGTATATTGTTTACCAAAGAAATTAATTATTTATGGGAAAATATTTATTTTTTATATTTATTTTAGATTTAATATCTAGGGTCACGAAAAATTCTAGCTGATTTATAGGGTTATGAGACAAAAAAGTTAAAGAAAGGCTGCTCCAAAGCAAAGCACAGTTTCTAGCTCTTAGATACATTGTACTACACATCTGTAAAAAACAGCACAATGATATTTAAACATTTTCTATTAACCTGTATCTATTTGATAACAAGGAGCACATTTACAGACCCTAAATTACTACTCAACCATATGGTTCTGAAAACCATAATTTAGGAAAAGCTGCGTTAGCGGAAATCGAATCAAAAATCGGAAAAACAGCAGACGGATGTTTGAAAATAACTAAGAAGAAACATTTTCTTGCTTACCGATGTTTACTTTCATAATAGGTACTTGTATCGACTGAACGTTTTTTTACCACATAAGATTTTTTGCCTTGCCACTTGATTTATCGCGGGATAAACGCTCAAAGCAAGGCCTTTTTACTCGAAAGCTTTTCAGATATAATGAATAATAGGATAGGCCTTAATACAGAAAGTTTGCAAGTGTATAAAAAGAAATCTTCCACCTGGATAAAATGGTCTTGCACGCAACTGCAGAAGCCAAACTGTATTAAACGGAATGTAGGAATGTAATTTATCACGTCATAAATGCAAGTCTGTACGCTTGTCTTATTAATCCTATACTATCAAAGAGATATTTCTACTGGCAGAAATGCTTAGAAATTTTTGTAATTGTCCGTTTGAATGTTTCAGCTGATGAATTAATTATTTTTTAATTCAGTTATCTTTTCATACCTCGAGGAATTTCATAAGCTTTCATTTAACAGTTAATAAGTTAATAATGCATCTGAAAAAACAGTGAAAAATTAATTCATAGTACTGCAGGAGATGGCATTAATATTTTCCAGTAATTTAGAAATAATATCATATTTGACTTGGCATTACTTGCCTTCGAATACTATATTGAAATATAAGAGTAGGCTATCATTTACAGAACCATTATTTAACAAGCTTAAATATCATGAATTCGTTTTCTTTTAAAGAAACACGTATGAGATTCTATGTGGAACCCTTGGTTATGACTGAAATTTCAATTTCGTAATTGAAATTTCCTTAGAATTTCAATTTAGTTCCGTTCCATGCAGTCAAATTACAAGTGTGCAAGCCTTTCGGATGTAGTAGTTAATAACATCTAGTTGGCAAATGGAAGATGTTTTGTTCCATTTCGATGACGGTGTAACTTATTTTTCCCGTTTCCCGCTCCGGAAACCCAATATTATCTACATCCTCAAGAACATTAGTGCCTCAGATACCTAATCTGAGCCGTTGGCCTTTGACATCAATACTACATTGGTGCATCAAGATGTAAACACATTTTCTCCTAGATACATGTAACGTCGGCAATTATAATTGTTACTACAGATTAACCTTTCCCCAGTGTTTAAAAACACTGACCCCAAAATTTAAAAAAAGGAATTAAGTTGCGTCTGTACAAGCGCCATTACAGAGTAATTTCGAAATTAGTTTAAAATATAGATAACCAAGCTGCTATTACTAGGTAATACGCGTTTTCCATTAATCTCTATTTTTCTGCAAATAAGATATTTTAGTGTTATGGAGAATGTTAAGTAAAGAATACTAATTTAAATTAAATTAATTATGTTTAATTTAATCTATTTTGCATTGGTCCTGACACAATTATCCATGGGTGATATGTTCCGATGAGGATAAGTCAGGATGAAACTGATGTACTTCCGTATTTAGCTGGACTGAAGAACTTTTACGAAGCTTGTACAGAGGCAGAATTTCTTCTGAAATCATTAGAGAAGATTTCTAAAGGTATCTGTCGGGCTGCGCCTGTCTTTCGCCCCTTCGAAAGGAATTTATGATGCCAACTTGACTGTGGAAGGAAAGATGGTAACCCCTAAATAAACTATTGTTCGAATCTATGGCTAGGAGAAATCATTTTTTTACTGTTCTCTGCTTAGCAAGCATCTTGATGGCTATTCACGGATGAGAGAAGGCGTTTGTTCTCTTCTTGAAAACCTCTCGCATCCTTTTACTCCGTCGCTATTGTTCCTAGCTCGGCATAACACGGGGGTTTCCAAAAGGGTACAACCACTCTTCTTTCTCTGTCCACAACTACATGGCTCTTTTCTGTCCGTCTACTCTCTCCTCCCTCTTTTTGTTGAAACAGGGGTATTTGGACATTTTATCTCCAAGCTTTCTTCTTTCTCGGTTCGCTAATACAGGACCTTTGCATTTCATGTATTCTGCCCTGTCCTGTCGTCAAAATGGGTGATATTTTGAAGCCTTACCCCATATTTTCGTTTTCTTCATCCACAGCTACATGGCCTTTTGTTGTCCGTCCGTTCAGTCCTCTCCTCTTCGTAAAAATTGGAGGTATGTATTCCTACTGAGTTCACCGCCGTGCCGAAATATGGCAACGAGCTCAGCCCACAGCCTCCTTCGGTACAGTGATGTAATTGTTTACTACGTCTTTTAATTTTCCAGTGGCAAAGCAAATAAAATTTCAGAATCCTTTGAATCTTCTTGGCCCATTATAGTACCTAGTGCAAACATTGAGACACCAATGTACAAGGAGAAAGGTTTCTGGAAATCCGGGAATGCTAAAAATGGATGATTTATACAGATCAGCTTTTAAAGAGTCAAATGCTTGTTGAACATATTTTGTTCAGGAGAAAGAAATATTTTTCTTAGTTAATTCAGTAAGAGGAAATGACTTTTGGATAAAGTTTTGAATGAAATTGCGCTAAAATGCAATCAAGCCTAAAAATCTCCTAACTTCATTTGTATTTCTTGGAGGTTCAAAACAATTTATGATTTTTATCATCTGGCCGTAGCTTCCCTTCTGAAGCTTCAACAATTCAAATGATTTGCTGTTCAAGAAAATTATATTTGTAGTATTTTAGTTTTAAGTTATGGGAATCCAGACTATTAGAAACAATGTTTGAGCTACCCAGATGTTCTTCAAACGTTTCTAAGCTATAACAATATCATCAATATATATATATTCCGACTTCGAGTGCGAAAGGTTTGCTAAAACTATCGAAATTAGTCTTTAAAAAGAACTTGGGGCGTTTCTCATATCAAAAGGCGCACAGTTCCCAAAGATAATGCCCTCAAGGGGCAATGAAGGCACTTTTGTAAGTATCTTCTTGAAGAACTTTCATTTGGAAAAACCCTGATGCTAAATCTAAAGTGGAAAAACAGTTGGCATCGCTTAAACTCTCAATAAGTTCAATCATATTTGCAAAGGAAAATTGTCTTCCACCGTTGTATCATTAAATTTTCTAAAATCAGTAAGTAATTTATAGCTTCCGTCAGGCTTACGGACGAGGAAGACAGAAACTGAAAAGAGACTATCACTTTCCTAAGAAATATTTGAGTCCAGTGGTTCCGCAATTTTTTGGTCCAGCTCTTCGCTTAAGTAATATAAGATTCTATAGTGATTTTGCCTAACAGGTTGTAACGTTCAATTTTGTTTATTTAACCAGTTATTATGATTTTGATCTCTACTGTCACTTCCTTTTTCCGTTTGCCTACCAGAATGCAAATTAAGATAAGAGTACTTAAGCTGAGGGTTTTCGGATTATCCGACAAAGCAGGTTTCTGCCTCTCGAGACCACATTACTAGGCTCTTCTAGCTCCAGACATGATTCTATTCTTCGTCTTTACGTTCTGTTTTCCGACATTTAAATTGTTACACTCCTAAGAATTTTGAGATAACTTGGCGTTTAATGAATTGTGTAGCCTTTGATTTAATTTCAAATCTTGAAATTGACTCTTACCTTAAGTTATATCGTCGCAAGGGTTTGGCTAATTTTATCAAGCACAAGATGTGCATTTATATTCCAATTCTGATTAGTAAAATAGTTTATTAAACCTTCTTAAGACACAGTTCTTTTCAGACACAGCGATATTTTGCTGTACGTCTGCACAGAGTCTAGACTTAGTTTATGCTACCAAAGAATACCTAACTCTATAAGGTATGTTATCCATTAAATTAATATTATGAAGAATTTTTCACAGAAGAAACAAAAATGTACTTTGCCCTGTTTCAGAAGATTATTTAACTTTTCTCTGTGGTAGTCAGGTAAATGCGTTTACCTGACTAAAATCAAACGTTTCTCCATCCCAAGAGTCAAAATTATCCTTATTTCCAAGTGACGTCAAGTTTACTGTTCTTGTCTATTGTCATCTATTGTCCCTGAAAATCATTTTTTCAGGGACAATAGATGTCAATTTCATGCCCTTATTAACATACGCAGAATAAGGGGAAAAATCTGCCGCTTTAATAATGAAAGAGTTTCTAAATTAATGCAATTTACAGACCGTGCTACCTGAACTTTCTTGCGTTGAAGCTCAAGAACTAAAACAGTGTTACCAAGAATAAGTACCTTACGAGCTAAAATTGTAGGTGTTCTTTCCGAAAACGAAGGAAATTTGTAGTTCTTAACTGAATAACAAAAAGGAATAGGATTACAAATATTAACCCATTGATTCCATATAAACATTAGAGTTAGCTAAAATCGTTTTAAGTTGTATAGGAACTACAGAATAGGGGTCCTCGAAAAATAGAGCTTTGAAAATCAATGCATAATGTATTGCTAGTAATAGAACTGTGTGCCTATTATATCTACATGATTGAATTCAAAAGGCATTCTCTATAATTAAAAATTCAGTTAACATTTTTTGTTTTCTTCATTTTAACCTAGAGACTTACCTTTCTTGTTAATAATACCTCATTCGCCCATATTCCTTTTATACAACCTTCAAAATGTTGAATTATTAGTTTCTTGTAAAATCAGTTAAAATAATTAGCATCTAACAAACTTATTGTTGCACAAAAGAACAAAAGAAAATTAACTTTTTTCCCTACGATTTTACCTTGTATTAAAGGAAGGAGTGCCTCTCCAACCGAAATTTAATACACGGAAGGTACTTTAAAAACGGCTTCCGGGAAAGACCTGAAGGTAGTTATCTCTTCGCAACCCGTAATAGTTTAAATTTTGGCGAAACGAAAGCGCCCGCAAATAATCTAATTGCCTTGATTCAGGAATTTTATTTTGCCCTCTAAATTTCGGTGCATTCTCGTATTCATTATACCCATCATGATGATTTTACCTAAGCCCCCAGACTGATTCTGTCGGACAAGCTGTTGTTATTATATTGACCAAACAATATTTGGCAACATGACTAAGCCTGTCGCAACAAAATCAACGTAGCCCAACTTGACGGAATTTATTATTATTTTTCAATATCATTCCCTGTACTTGCGTCTGCAAACTGCACATTATCCATCATAGTTGTTAACATTCCGCCCAGGGGTTAGGGAAGCCGACTGCGATACCGAAGGGCCCGAGTTCGAAACCCGGAAAAGGCATTCATGTAAATTGTCTGTCCCCTCACAGGAGGTAACGGTAGCCGCCTATTACGTACCTCCATAATAAAATAACCACCACTTCTGGCTTTAGAAGTGGCGAAAGACTAAAAATGACCAGTTCGCGTCATTAAAAAAGTAGTTAATGTAGCAATGTTCTCCTGCTAAAGATTAAGCGCCGAAACTATATCAGTTGAATGTGATGAACATTTTTGTTTTGTGTTTTGAGCTAAACTATAGGGTGCAGATAGTGTGGTAACCTCTTTCGTTACCTTTGCTTTTCGACTAATTTTCTCCCTCTAAAACTACAAGCTGTTTTGCAGCTTCGAAAGACTTGAATGTACGATAAACGTAGGCGTCTTAAATGAAGCTGAAATCCTCCAGGAGGAACGGAGAGAAGATTCATTCTTTAGTTTTCTGCTGTAGAATTCATTGGCACCGTTTTGTACGAAGGAAAATCTCTAACTGTCTCTCTCGTTTTTTGAAAAGCCTGAATATAAGATCTTACGTTAGTATGTAAATTTTTGGATAGACTTGTTTCTTTTTTAAACGCAGATTGTTTCGAATGAACGCCGCAGTCTCTCCCTCTCGTTTTACGCATATACGAGTAAGTTTATCTCATTCCGTCTACGTATCTAATAGAATAATTACAAACTGAACTGTAGGTGCGTACATGCAGTTTTAAAACGTTTTATACTTTTTTTTTTGAATTAGACACTTTCCCTGCATACACATGCCTTAGAACTCCAAATGTAATTCAGCTTTTCTTCGCTTTGTTGAAACTACAGAACTGTCATATGGAGCAAGGCATAACATTTACAAAGCAGAGTGTTTTCCAGTTCTCTAGGAAGCCCAATGCAGGAAACGTGTTAAAATGACAATAATTTGGTATTCTAGAAGGAAATAACTCTTCTGACAGAATAAAGGAGATTTAATTAGGATAAAAAAATTAAATAATAAAATAAAATAAATAAAAATAAAGTAACCATATCAGTTAATCTCCCCACAAATGTTTATTCTGTAACGTGATACGAAATACATAGCTTTAGGTCCACATTTTGTGGTAACTACAAATAATGAGCCAAATGGTTTTAAAAAAGTATGAATGAAATGTATTTTAAATCGTTATAGATGACCTGAAAATAAAATGAAGGTATAATTCACTGAGAAATAAGCGTATTGCTTTTAGATTATTCAACACATAGTAAAGCAAGGTAGCACATGTTTAATTATAATTGCAAATTAAATATCTTATGGAATAACGAATGGCAGTGCCGCGGGGAACTGGCAATATTTCAGACCACAAGATTGGTAAATGAAATATCTTATGCCTCGTGCAATACTAATATCTTTCAGTCTGGTGTATATTACTGTCGTAACCTAATGTAATTTAACTGTAACAAAAATGGAAACACTAAATTATAGGAGAATGCAAAACGCCATCAAAGATTGCATCCTCCCGACTTTTGGGCAAATGGGGATTTGTGTCAATTCCGCTAGAAGTACTTGTGCACGTTAAATACGCTATTAATTTTAACTTTGCTGAGCTCTTACAAGAAATCTATTATAGCATATCTGCAGCTGTACGTCGCACTTAATGCAATATAACATACAAAATATAATATAATTTTTAGTATTAATTCCAAAGTTTACACTGCAACATGTGCATTAAAATACATATATATAAAATTATGTAAATGAAATACCTTGTACTAAGTAGCAATGTTTATATGAAAGTCAGTCATTACTAAATAAGGTCGCAATATGCGTCGTGTCGATACATTGTGCATTTAAATGTTATATCTTATATAATATAAAGTAAAATGTCTAATATTACTTTATTAGTGGCTATACGAAATTTAAAAATTGTACCCGTTTCATGCATTGTTGTTATTAATATGCGCAGAATTGTGACTAACGTGGGTAACATTCCATGTTGATATATTACAACATATTTACTGTTGTAAATCATATTTTATATAACATAACATGCAAATATAATTCAATTTTAAGTACGCATTACAATATGCATGATGGAGAATTTTTAATTAAAACACAGTGTAGTTTGCAATTACTATTGAAATTGGTATTTGAATTACAAATGCTTCTTCTTTGTCTTTATAACAATAAAGAAAACTTACAAAATACTAACTTTTATTTATTGAATATACACTGGTGTGCAAAAATTAACGACGAGACGGTTTTTTCAATGTAACTTTGTACAAAAGCTTTCCAAATCAACACATTTAATACCGTAAGATCCCCAATACGTAAGGACATGAGTAATGTAAGCAACACTTAATAAAAGAGAAATCAGAGGGATAAAAAGAAGCTTTATTGAAAAAGTAGCATGGAGAGCAATGCGACTGAAGGCCGAAACATCCCTGTGACGGGTATCCAGCAAGAAACATCCGATCTTTAATAGGGGATATGATCTCCCCTGACTGCTAGGCAGGTTTCACATCATTTGTGCATGCTGGATATGTGGTTGTTGATGAGCTGTTGAAACACTGCTGCTTGTTCCTCTTGTAGCACCAATCGCAATTTCGGAATCGTTACTGGGGATAAGTTACGTGCTGCCACGGGTCTCCCTAGTACGTTCCGTACATGCTTGACGGGATTTAGATCCAGAGACCTTGCCGACCAATCCATGTGTTCAATATCTTCACTCTCCAACAGATCTTCGACAGTAACTGTGCGATGAGGTGGAGCGTTGTCGTCCATGAAAAGGAAATGAGGACCCATAGCCCTTGTGAAAAGACGCATGTAAGGAAGAAGAACCTCGTTACAATAGCAGTCCCAGGTGACGAACCTCCTTGGGAGATATGAAGGTCGGTCCGGCTACCAAGCATTATGTCTGCTCGAACGAGAACTCCGCGACCTCCAAAACAGTCCCTTTTGATGATGTTGAAGGGGTTATTGCGTGTTCCCCGCTCTGTCCAGATGTGTATGTGTCTAGAATCGCAACTCAGACTAAATCTGCTCTCATCTGTAAAGAGTACTCGTCCCCATTCATTGTCTCTCCAATTCCGGTGTTCCCGGCACCACAGAGAACGCCTTCTCCGATGGGCAGGCGTTAGAGGTACACACCGTACAGGGCGTCGTGCAAACAGACCACCACCGTGCAGTCTTCTGGCCACGGTAAAACGCGATATCGGTCGTCCAGTCGCCTGTGTCGTGTGTCTAGCGATTTCTCCCGCTGTCTGCCGCCTGTTTCTTCTGGCCTGTAAGGCAATATACCGGTCATCTGCGGGTGTGTTTCCTCGTGGACGACCACTACTAAACCCCCGGATAGCTGTTCCTGTAGTTTGAAATTGTCTCCAAAGTCGTGAAACGATGCTGTGAGCAATTCCGAACTCTGCAGCCACACTTGTCACACTGCGGCCTTCCTCCAACTTCCCAATGATTCGACCTCAGGTAAAAGCATCCAGATGTCGTCTAACAGATTGATTATTCGCCATTTCTCGCTGAGGCAGCAACTCGGTGTGATTTTAACTGCTATACGGCGGGCAATCTTTTTGCCAGAAATACTGATCTTACACCGACAACATGCTTTATACTACTCAGACACTATCCCATTACGTCTAGCTGCATATCTGCGCATGTGCTACCGTACATCACCTTACTTAACCAGTTCACCGTTCTGAAAATCGCAAACATTTCGTGCCATTTTTCTCTTCATAAAGTTGAAATTTTTGTGTCTAAAACTGGCCTCGGAATATTTCTTTCCCCCTTTCACCAGCTGTGAAAACCTATTTAGAAGTTCTATTCAAATCAGATTGAACCGCGTACCTGTCGCACTGAAGGACGCTGAATAACGACCCCCTAACGAGGACCATTAAACAGAAAGACTAGTGTATTCCTTAGATCAGATATTTTCCCCTTTGCCTCACTTCCTACACCCAAACCCAAATCTATTGCAATCTGTTACAATGTACTGATTTTACAATTGTCAAGTAATATCTTTATTTAAAGTGAAAATAAGTGCATTAGCTAGTAGTGCCTATTTGAAATATGCTTGAATTGTGTTTTATTACTTTCTCGATGCACTATAATAAAAATTGGGATCCGTATATTTTTATATATTTAATTAAAAGATTTAATTCCTTTATGTGAGTATATTCAAGAATAGATGGAATATATATATTCAAGAATAGATGGAATATATATATTCAAGAATAGATGGAATATATATATTCAAGAATAGATGGAATATATATATTCAAGAATAGATGGAATATATATATTCAAGAATAGATGGAATATATATATTCAAGAATAGATGGAATATATATATTCAAGAATAGATGGAATATATATATTCAAGAATAGATGGAATATATATATTCAAGAATACACAGAATATATATATTCAAGAATACACAGAATATATATATTCAAGAATAGATGGAATATATATAGTAAAGAATTATTATTAATTTGATAAGACTGCCGTCATAAAAACCTTTCAGTCTCCTTAAAATTTGTTTAGGTGAAATAAATACTTATCTAAACTTATTTCTTAAGGTTTTGATATAGGTAGGTCGAAAATATGAAACACTCACATTATACCTTGTATATTTTAAATGGTATACGAGTAATTATGTATAAAATCGAGTTTTTCACTTTGTTTTGTTTCTGTTAGCATAAGCCTGTAAGTGTTAAGTAAACACCGAGAAAACGTATAAAAAATTACAAATTATAAAATACCAGAACTTTATTCTTATTTACGTGTTTTTCTACGACTTTACAATGAAGGCATACCTAGTTCTACTTAAAGAAATTAAAATTGTATTTGCAAAATAATCTTTTATGAGGTAGAGATATATTATGAAGTTTGTTTATGAAATGCGATTGCTAATTATTTTGAAGATTTCTGCTATGTAGATAAAAATTTTATAAAATTTTGTATCAGTATTTTTTGCAAATGAAGACATACTCGGAAAAACTTATTCCATATATCTTCCGCATGTAATTATTCCAGTCTACAACAATTTTACCGGCCATTTCTAACTCTTCTAAGCAAAATTTAACATTCCTTAATTCTTCACTTTAGCAGTATACAAATCTTTCTCCATTAGGAAATGGCAAACGACTATTCTCGAACCAAAAAAGTACATATTATCGAAAATGTTTTGTGCCAAATATAGTTACACATTTAGGAAAGAACTAAAAGAAACAATATACGAATCCAAATTTCATACATTACTGTTGTTTCTTCTTTAAATTCCCGAAATTTAATGCTATAGCTTTCTCAATTAATAAGATTTAAAAAAAATAGAAAGGTATCGATGAAATAGAAAGGTATCAACAATGTCATCCACAATCGGCGCCACACAGTCAAAATGAAATTTAAAGCAAGTAATATTTCCATCTGTGTAGGTAAAGTGATAAAGCAAAACGCATATATTAGGTATAACATTTCAATGCTATTTAAAGTTCAAAGAATAATATACAGATCATATCCTCGGGGAATCGTTAGGAATTGAAAAGAGCATTTAAAACTTTGAAATCCCTTTGTTCGTTAATAGACGGGAGAAAGCTGTTGTGGATCTCATAAGAAGTGTTGAGGGGGTATCCATTCGAGGAAGTGATCCCCCATCCTTTACTTTACTGAAACAACCCCGTTGCGATCCTACTGCAGCTACGTTGAGAAGATAAGTGTGACTAAATAACCCGTCAATCACCCCTTTTCATTTTCGACTCATTCTAGGGCGCTGGAAAAAGACGCTGCGACGTATGTGTCTCGGGGGTTACGGTCTAGACCAAATTTCAGCCCGACGAGAGTCTGCCGTTACTAACGGATGACAATGAATTTTTTCTGAACGTATCTCTCTCGGGGCAAACGGTGAACTGGTTAATCTCCTGATTGGTCTTTCTGTCCGCTCTGGCTCTTCGTTCAGCTGATATGCTAATTTTTCGACTTCGTCCTTAATTTTTGCACACCAGTGTATAATGACTACCTGCAGATGTTTTGATAGTGGAAATAAATAATTGTCATTAAATAGTAGTCTATCTCTAAAGTATTTTAGCAGTAGAATATCTTTATAAAATTAGCAAAGCAACAATCTTGTTGTTTGTAATAGATTTAGTCAAAATAATAGTCTACGCCAGGCACTAGCCGTAGTAGTCTACGCTAGACGCTAATTGTATGTTTCATTTTTACGCGTTTCTCTTCTGTTTTGAATAAAATATTTTTCCACTCTGAGAGGAAGTCATGGGACAGAGTTCAAATTCTGAAACATTTTCAGAAAAACGTCTGTTCATAATTCAAATGTCTACCCATTTTTCAGAAAGTGAGAAGGAAAGATAAAACATTTACTTTGTGGCAAAATGCTAAAGTAATTCAGTAGTAAAGTATTTGTTATATCCAACAAACTGTCGAGGGATCGAATTTTAATTATTAGCGTAATAATAATAGAATAATATTAACGTACTGATAAATGTTGTTCGCTCATTTAAAATAAAAAACTTAAAATAAAAAATATTTTGTGTTATTAGAATGAATAACAGATTACTCTTAAATCTTTCTGTTCTTTATGGCATATATTTATACTCTAATCTAATTCCCAAATATAAATGTTCTAAAATAATAACAATAATTGGTATTTTTGAAGTAGACAAATTTATTTTTTCCAGGTTAGATGAAGTTTAGTGAAAGTCTAAAAAATGTTTCTTATTATGATGAGGCCAATACTCATTTTCGAATATAGCACATGAAATGTTTATTTCAAACGCAGCCATTTTTGCAAAATAAAAAGGTCAGATGTGTAAGGAAATACTTCGGAGAAAATTCATCGGAATCAATATATTTAAGTACGAAACTTTTCAAACGTAAGGTTCGATTTCGTTGAGCTTAGAAATGTGATATATGAATAAAATATAACATGCATTTGAATATTAATACTTCATTGCACTGCGTTTATAGTTAGCTCATAAGGAAAGAAAATGAACCGGTTTAGTACCGTTATAGTAAAGTAAAAGTTTTAGCAATAAATGCTACAGAAAAACTTTTTGTGTCTCAATAACAGTACGACACTTATTTGACGGTTCAATAATGAGCAAAATACTTATAATTCTCAACATGGGAGAAAGAGAACTGCGTCATGCCAAGAGAACTTAAGCTTATTGTTACAAAAAATAGTTTTTTATAGCATTAAAGGACTTTAGATTCTAATTATGAAGCTCCACTGTATATTTCTTAATTTCTTGCTAGAATACTAGCAATTATTGTTGTTGTAGCAACTGACAAAAATGAAGCGTTTTTAAATTTCATTTTTCTGAAAGATTCCAAGCTTAAAATGTGCGGTCTACACTACTGAAATAATATCAAGTTTTCTATAAGTTTATATAGCTTTTAGGTGTAAAGCGTATTAAGCTGAGTGAGTAAAACAATTGCAAATTTATTTTGAAATTACGTCTAAATAACGAAATAATTGAAGCCAATTTGATGCGAATAATTCCAGAGAAGTTTGCATGAGCGTTTTATTTAGAAATATGTATTGTACTTTGAAAGGGATAAAATTATTGCAATTACTAGCTACTAGTTAGATTAGCAAAAACTTCAGCAGGGAAATTCTTCAGTTTCCTTGTGCAACCCGTTTCATCCGTCTTATGAATCACGACGTTATCGTTAAGCTCCATTATTGCAACACTGAATGAAAATGATAAAACAGCAGATTGAGAATAAATATTTTACAAGTGACTTTTAATGCTTCCTATGAATCTGAAATTTTTTTCAGTATAAATACTATAAAACTTGTCTAAACCACAACTCTGTAAACAAATACCTCTGAAACTGGTCACTTGTTTCTTAGCATATTTTCAACTATAAATAAACATCGATACTGAATCTCAGAAAAATGTCTTTATCCTTGAAGATGAGAAACATGTATCTGGTTTTCCTCGAAATGTATAGTTTTCATTCAGAATCTCCGCCAAACTAAGGTTGCTTTTAGCCAAACATTTTAAGAAAAGGAATTTTCATTACAATTATGTGTAGCGCGATTTTATGTGTATATATAATTTATAAAGAAATACAAGAAGAAAAGCCTTAATGTTAAGGAATTTCAGTATTTATTAAAAAATACTTAAAAAATAAAATCCTACGCTATCGCTGCGAAGATTAATTTTTTAAAAATTTAATTTTTTATTATATATATTATATATCTAGTATATAAATTTTAGTATATAAATGGAAGAAAGATTAGTAAAGGTAGAAAATTACTGTCTCTGAATTTATAATCATTATTCCTTCCAGTCATAACAGAGTAGAAATGTATGATGTCTTGTTTCTTTTAAGGTCGTTCCGATCTACCCAATGGCATAAGATTACATAGTGTTCTTTAAGATTTCTGCCTGACATAGCAATCCGATCTCGTTATCAATTCACAGGCGTTTATTGCTAACAGTAAGGATGGCCTACGAGCAAACTTGCCAACCAGCAAACAAAACACAAAGATAAATATTTTGAGAAATAACAGTAATAAGTTTTAGACATTGTAACTTAGAATCATCTGCAAAAGGTCTGAAACATCAAGCAGTAAAACTTCTATCAAATACCTTTGCGAAGGCTAAGAGAATAAGTAGGTTTTTCTACAGATAATAAGGTTAATGATTGAGAAAATAAATGAGGAAAATTATACCTCCATACATAAATAAGATAAATAGCCTCCATACATAAAGTGGGGTTAAAAATGTTTGAAATTGTTCTTGCTTCTCTTTCCCGATGTTGGCCGGGTCAGTTTTGTACTGGATTTTGGATTATATATATCGATGTGTTACTACCTCGACTTTAGTATTTAGTTGGAACTAGTGGAAGTTCTTCATTGTTTTGAGGGTGCCAGGTGATAAAGACATGCCATAGATGCAGCTGAATTTTATGTTTGAACTTAGGAAGATCGGTAACAAAGCGTTTGAAATGCTGCAGTATGCAATAAGGATGAAACATTTAATCATGTTTGAATTTTTTAATGAACAGAGATAGTAAAACGTGAAATGCTGCAGTATGCATATGGATGAAATGCTGCAGTATGCATGTGGATGAAACATTTAAATTTACTTGAATTTTTCAATTACCAAGATGGTAAAACGTGAGCGATCAATAATGTATAGTCTTTTAGGAATCACCTAAGGTTACAAATGTCAAGTTTACACATATATGCGCAGAAACCAACGTTGCTTGATTTTAAATGGGTTGAAAGCAATTTGCATGGAACCGTGAGGGAAAAAAGATGGAATTTCCGAATTTGCTCAAGAAACTGTGGGTTTACTCCGTGATAAAATCTTGAGTATATGTTGCAGCTGTGTCATAAGAAGCAAATGTAGAATGCTGATTTGAACATGATGGACTCAATTTAAAAACGGAAAACAAAATACTGTGTTCGTAATTGAAGACGAAAAACTCGAATTAAAAAAAATAAAAAAAAACACAAGGCCCATAGAATAATTTACTAACAAATTCAGTTTAAAACCTTTCCATTCAACACACCAACAAAAAACAGAAAGCCAAAAATAATTCTCACAAAACCAAGTAAAGAAATATTTGCTGTGAAAAAATATTAAATTTCTCTTGCCGTAAACGAAATTGTAAATACGCCTAGTAATTTCTATAATAAACATCAAAGTTTAATATCTCGATTATCGTCAAGCAAATACTGTGTCTTGTCCTATAAATTGTTCACTAGAAAGAATAAATTAATTGAAGATACTTCTAAATTGAACCTTTTATATTTAACTATTAAACAAAAGGATGTTTTATGCAGTCTTTATATTCATGAGTGATAAATGAAAATATCTGAATTGGTAACATTTCAGCAATTTTGGGGATTTTGCTGCCAAAATGTATAATAAGATTAATTCTACTTTAATCTAAAATAACTAACTTTGAAACTCCTCTTCTAAGAAAGTTCGGAGCATTAAATCTTGCTAGAGAATCTAGTTAGTTTCGAGCCAGGATTAAGTTATTTAATTTAGATCAAGCGCACGAGATTTCTCTGCCCGAACTCTATTCCAGACTTAACTTATGGCGCCCTGGGATGCATATCCATGGAGTGATTCTGAGAACAAATACTATTTCCTCGACGTAAATAGATATATCTGAGATATATTTAATGTAGAATAAAATGTTTAAATAAACTTTAAATTTACGACATGTGAAATCCTATCACAGTGTTCTCTCAGTTCGTTGTTAATATTAGTTTGGATCAACAAACAAACTACTGACGATCTTAATCCAAGGCAAATCTCGAAGGATAAAACAAAAATTTTGAAACAACAAATAAACTCACTAGCCATCTCAGTTATAATTAAATCATTGCTACATAATCCAGAACAGTCGAAATCTTTACTTTCAGAAGCCACAAGGAATTTGAAAGATACAATTAAACATTACCTTGTGTCAGGAGAGACGTTGCTTTATGTTACCTTAGTCTCTTGCAAATAAAGCAGTCAGAGTTGAGAAACACCACAAACTCTACTTTGCTGCCCAAATGATTGCTAGTCAGTCCCAATATAGCGTTTAATGACGCCGCCATCAAACTAAGGCCATTGGTTATTAACCGCAACTATCATTAACTCCGGTCTTACGTACAACTGTACTAGAGGTAAAAGCTGGATAGATATTACAGCTTATCGATCATCACGATCACAATCTATTATTCAAAACTGGCAAGTAGAAGACGAGATATCTTTAAGTGATCACTGCTATGTCTCATTTGACGTCTTCAATTACGAGAACACTCTGGTGACAAAGCCAAAATATAAGCTAGACAAGATTGACTGGCTTAAACTTAAAGAACTATTGGGTTCGTACTTTGGTTCAATACCCACACAAGTGGTCAAAGATACCACAGATCTAAATACTCTCATAACTCGATGGACTGGAAAAATACAGGACTTTTGTGACCAAGCAATAAAAGCTAAAAGTCAACATTTTACGCGGAAACATAAAGGCGTCCCATGGTGGACAACAGAACTTTCTATCCTAAGAAAGAAACTCACATCTGAAAGAAAGCGTTTTCAAAAATGTACACAAGACGAAGAACTCCGAGCTTTCTATAAGCAAATATATAAAAGAAACTTAGCTCTTTACAAACGAACTATACTACACGCGAAAAGAAATGCATGGAGAAAGCATTTAGAAGGCATATGTCCAACTTCACCCTTTGGGACGCACTATGACTTAGCTAAGGGGAAAATGTAAACCCCTTTGTAAATCAGAACGTTGATCAAACCTGATAATACAAAAACGAACTCAATATCAGAAACTATACAACTCATGCTGGATTACCATTTCCCAAAAGATGACACAGCAGAAGATACCTCAGAACAAATATCTCTTAGAAATGGCTTAAATAACAAATACTTAGCGTCCAATGATCGACCATTTTCAAAAGAAGAAATTGAATTCTCCTTTAAGTCTTTACACCCAGGTAAAGCTCCTGGAGAAGACAAAATTCCAAGAGAAATTCTATTAGAACTATATTATGCGAATCCAGAATTGCAATGTACTTTGCTAAATGAACTCTTGAGAAGAGGTACTTTTCCAGAATGCTGGAAACAAGCAAAATTAGTGCTCTTTTCTAAAGAAGGCAAAAATCCGGAAAATCCGGATGCCTACCGACCAATCTGCCTACTGAATACTTGGAACAAAGTCTATGATAAACTAGTGACAAATAGACTAAGTTACTATCTTACCTATAACCACAAATTAAATATTAAACAATATGGATTCACTGCAGGACTAAGCTCTTCGGACGCTATAAATGCAATTCTTCAAATAATAAATGAAAGTAGACGAAACTCGTACTACACAAGTATAGTATCCTTGGACATCAGAAGTGCATTCAACAACATCTGGTGGACATTCCTTCTACAGGAATTAAGAAACCTCAAATGTCAACTGAATATCTATAATGTGGTTCAAAGTATGCTTACTTATAGAAAGATTTTTTGTGAAATAAATCAAACTATTCATAGCAAGATTCAAGAAAAAGGATGCGTGCAAGGGTCTAATTCTGGACCCTTATTTTGGAACATAATCATGAATACTGCATTGAAAATAGACTTTGGAAATTTTATTCATATTCAAGCTTATGCAGATGATGTACTACTTATAATCACAGGCTCAACTTATCAACAAGTTCAAATAAGAGCTAAAGAAGCATTGAATAAGTTACTGGACTGGGCAAATCTGTGCAAACTGCGATTTGCGCCCGAAAAATCAAGTCATCTGTTTATTACTCCAAAGAAACGTGGAGCAGCTCATTCCGCTCCAACGATTAAAATGGGCAATATAACTATAAAGCGTCAAAAGCATATAAAATATCTAGAAATAATAATAGATGAATGCACAACTTGGCTTCCACATTTGGATTATATAAAGACCAAACTTTGTAAAATAATAAACAATCTTTTAAAACTTCCAGGACTATCAAAGAAAGTTTTGAAAGAACTATATAAAAGAGCGCTAGAAAGAGTAGCACTGTATGCTTGTGATGCATGGTGGCATCAACCTACAGTAAAAACGAGACTAAAGGCTCAAGCAATTCAACGAGTAATTCTACTAGCAATAACTGGAAGTTATAAAACAGTATCAACAGCTGCTCTTCAAGTGCTCGCAGGACTATTACCTCTAGATCTGAAGTTGGATTTAGAAAGTGCAATTCGACATACGAGGAGACGTCGGGGAGATTTCAAGTTTCAAGACATAAATGTCCCTCTTGCAGATATATCGCTGCCATTACACAAATGGCATAGTCATCCAGCAAAGATTAAAGTTTATCAATGGGATAACTCCCCTCCAATACAGAAAAACTTAGAAGTCTACACTGATGGGACGAAAAATAATGACGGTACAGGTGCCGGTTTCTGCATTTTCTACAATGGAATCTACCAAGAAGGCTACTCAATGGGCCTGGATTCACGATGTTCCGTTTATCAAGCAGAAGCACTAGCTTTTAAGGAGACCCTCTCATGGTTGAAAACGCACAACAAATCAGCGCATATTTATTCTGACAGCCAAGCGGTATTAAAATCAATTGCAAAATACAATATTTATGATCAACAGATCATCGAAATAAAGAAATTGATTTCATATACAAATACAAAAATCCACTGGATTAAAGGACACAGTGGATTTACAGGCAATGAGAAAGCCGACGACTTAGCTAAAGAAGGACTTTATTCCTCAAATCAAAAACCATGTAAGATCCCACTTAGCTTCCTGATCCGGTCAGCCAAAAAAGAAGTCCTTAAACTATGGCAAGAGAGATGGGAAAACGAGGATACGGGACGTTCCACGTTCCAACTACTCCCAAAAGTGTCCTACAAAAGGCACTTCAGTGACTTCTTTCTAAATCAATTACTAACAAATCACGGCTGTTTTCCTATATATGTAAACAGATTCAAATTAAAAGGAGAAATATGTCGATGTCAATGTGGATTGGACAACGCAGATGCAATGCATATGATTCTGGACTGTCCCAGCTTAAATCAACAAAGACAAGACATCTTTCCAACAACAATTACTATTGAACTAATCAAGAAATATATTTCAATGGAAAAAGGACGAGTTCTAATCTCAAAACTTACAGAACATTTATATCATAATGAAGAACATGTATATACTTTTTGAAGATAATATTGTAAATCAAATAATTATTTGCTAATTGTATTCCTGTACATCAATGTTTTGTATCGGAAATATTCATGTCTGTATTACAGCATATATTGTATTATAAACTAAGTATGTTTAATATTATGTCTACCATTGTATTCTGTAACCTATTTTGTATTTTGAGAACTAAATAAAGATGTTGGCGAGGTCAACACATCTTTCTATCAGCGGACTTCAAAATTGCTAGGGATAATATTTTACTAAATTTATTAAAGATTCTCATCTTAGCTTAAGGCTATATAGCAACAAAAATCTTAGCCATTGGCTCCGGTGATACCTTGGCATTGAGGTGAGGACCGGATAATCCAACTTCATGATGTATTTGCGGAGTATATGGTGGAAACGAGGAATCCAAGCCTGTTATTGCTATGCTTGTATAGTCAGATCTAAAACAGGAATAATATTGCAAATACTAAGCAAGATCGCGTTTCATTTCAAGACTGTATATGGAGATGAGAGAGAATAAAATGTATTCTAAACCTGTACTCTAGAAATATCCTTGGCAAAATTCGCATGAATTTAGAGCAGTGCTTTCCTACCCTTTTCACTTCACGGCACAAATCCTAATAAATCATTTTGCAAAACTCTGTGAAGGAATTTTTTTTTATTAACAAGGTTATTATCATCTATTTAGTACTAGGAATTCAAGTATTTTTGCATTATAATATACAAACATCCCAACTAAACATTAGTATCAGATAACGCTTCATATACAGTCGTAAACACTAATATGCGAAACAAAGAGAATGAAAACAAAATCCATCCATCTTTCAGTGATTGTCATTTGGCATAGCTTCAAGTCACATTTATGAACTAAATTATTAAATTTGATTGATTTAAACCGTGATTCAGCTTTAGAATACATATTTTATAAAATTATGAAGGTCAAATGCAAAAGCAGAAGGAATTATACACGAAAGAATAATTTATTATGTAAAAATATGCTAATAATGATAATTTAATAACAGAAAAAGAATTAAACAACAGAATAAATATCTGCGATATATTTTGTCACAGTTTATACATAGATTATCGTCTTATTTCAGTGAAATTCCTCGGCTTTTATCTGTGAACATATTTTTACGTTCTTGAAAGATGTAAAGGAAGTATTTTAATCCCGAAATAATTAGGGTACCATATTTCAACAAATTTTACCACTCCCGAATCCATTTCAATGCTTTTTTTGTGCCGACTGTACGTATGGATAGAATAAATGACTATTTTTTCCAAAATGGATTTGAAATGCATTCAAAAGGATTTTAGTGACATTGATCCGTAAGTACGTACATATGTATTTACTTCGCATAACTGCAAAATGATTGTTGTGCCCCTCCATTTTTTATTGCAATCGGCCGAACCAAACGTATATATATATTTATATATATATATGTGCATATATATGTACATACTTATACCCACACCCTTACCCAACACCCAGCTTAAACGTTCTTACATAGCCTTTAATTTCCCAACAGTTGGTCGTAGTCAAGTATTTCTAATTAAAGAAGCGGTTTAAATGACAAAATTATTTGCGATTTGGCAATGGCAAATTAAAACAAAAATAATTTTCGACAAACAAAAAATCCAACGTTTGGTGCCGTCTCTCGGTCCCGACACTAATATTTAGGAAAGTTTTATGAAACTCGCTATGAAAAACTAAATTTGTAGGAAGCTTGACCTGGTGACCGCCCGGTGGCGAAGTGGTTAGTGCGTCGCGCAGCTGCGCCGTAGTTCCGGGGTTGGATCCTCGGGCTGGGCAAGGTTGACTCAGCCTTTCATCCCTTAAGTGGGTCGATAAAATGAGTACCAAGTTCTGTTGGGGAATAAACACCAGGGGCACTGCGACAAACTGACCACTTGTCCAGGGCATATGCTGATGCACTCCGGGGCCCAGAAAGGTCAAGAAAGCACAAAAAGGGCATTGCAGGCCGTGGTCCAGTAGGGCTGTTGCGCCATTGAACTTAATTTAGTTTAGTTTGACATGGTATTTTCCCCATCCTTTCTGTATGTTTTCGTGCTGTAACTGGGAACACGCTCGATGCGTGTTCGAGTGGTCCAGAGTTCAAATCTCGGCGAGGCCATTGAGGATTTCTTCTGTATCCTGAACTCAAAAATTTCTAAAAGATTATATAAATTTAATTTAGAATAATTCGAGAGGATAGGTTTAACTGAAATGCACCGAAATATATGTGTAATTTAATAGGCCGTGCAACGCAATCATGTGGTGTCCACATCAGTTTTATTTTTTTTTCTTTAAATTCTTATATTCGGTCTTTCGTCAAAAGAGCTCCACACAATTTATTATTAAAACTTTTCAATGTTGATTCCTTTAAACCCTGAGACAGAGCACAGAAGAGAAATATTATTCAGACACGTATGCTGTAACGAATAATAAAAGTATATTTATAGCCTTTACTCAAAATGAATATAAATTCGATTGTTTTGCAGTTATCGAGAACTGATCGAATGATATGTGCTCTAATGAAGATGCAAATAAATTTCAAACACAAATGAATTTCTTTGTCTTCGTTAATTCCGTGTAATGATGAAGCTTTCTCTTAAGCACGAATAGAAGATTATCTACAATTTCTAGACGTTCGTTTTTAAAATTCAAGATCTAAGACTGAGTAAACGTTTCAAGGAATCATTTTTCGCTACATCTTTCAAACGCCGAATTTTGCTTTTTAACCCATTCATTTTACCATGCGAATTAAAATATTCTCAAGAGTTTTTCATTTTTCGACTCACGTTACGGGATAACAATTCATGCACGGCCTAACTGATACGTTTATTTATTTTAGCGCTTCTTACATCCTTGTACGGAGAAAAGGACGTATTATAATTTTGAAAAATTTCGGATCTCATATTTCAAGAGAAATATCTATTTTGACCATTCCCTAATCGATTTGGTCAATTTTTTTTGCGTGACGTCTGTCGTACGGACAGAATTAAGGACAATTTTTTCCAAACGGATTGGGAAAAGTATTTAAAGTGGATTCAGAAGAGTTTTTTTTCGTTACATCTGTGCATACGTACCTATGTATGTCTGTATGTCCCGTAACTCAAAAACGATTAGGTATAGAAAATTGAAATTTTGTATATGGGACTGCTGTTACTTCCAGTTGGGCATCTCCCTTTTTATGGCAATCGGCCGTAACAAACATATATATATATACGTTTCTTAATTTTTAATTATATATATATATATATATATATAGTCTTTTACCCGGCTTTAAAAAGTCCTTCACTCGCTTACCCTTACCCGGCCTTTATTTTCTATTTTCGCAATCCTTGGTCGTAGTCACATACTTCTAATCGCAGAAGTGTTTTAATGTTCATGCTTGAGCTATGTGAAATTTAAGCAAAAATTTAATTTTCGACAAATAATGAAATCTAACTTTTAAAGCGGTCTGACGGTCCCCGTACTTACATTTGAGAAAGTTTTGTATTCAATATGAAAAAATAAAATTAGAATAATTTTGACTACCGTGCGACAAAAATTGACCGAGATATTTATTTTTAAGATCCATAATTTATGATGTCAATTTTCAACTTGCGTTGAGTGATCGGTTAATTAATAATTCGAGGAAATAAGTTTAAACGAAGTGTAAAAAATGAGTATAATTTAATAGGTAGTAAAAGGAAGACTTGTGGTATTCATATAAAAATTTTTTGAACCACAATTAGATATCTTTGCTCTGTCTCATTTTATTGTAGGATACCAAAGCCACCTAGCCTAGAGGCCAGTATAGTGGTCAGTAATGCTGATTGCCATACCGACGGGCTCAGGTTTGAATCCCAGAGAAGGCATGGATGTAAACGTAGAACGTTTTGGCGAAAACGGGCACTTAAAATCTACGGTAAGCCGAAAGTCCTCAGGAGAGTTCGGTGGTAGGGGAAGAGAAGTACGAGATCGTCGGATTACCTACCGAGGTGTTCTTCCTCAAAATTGGAGCTGAAGGCTTTACTGTTAGATCTGTAGAACAAATACAAATCAATCACCTGTGGTACTACAAAAGTGCTGGCATAGCTTCTACAGCTACGTGATGAACTATGGGAAGAACTCCTCATTTTGGCTCCCAACAAAATTTATATTCAGGAATAAAAATTGATGCTCAGATCCCATTTCATCACACAAAACTAAAAGAATATGCCACTGACATGGTCTACGTTTGACCACTTTCACAATTTGCATAATGTGTTTGAATGTGGGCTTTAATACTAAAGCAAATCAGTTGGCATGAGAGCTTCTCAGTTATAAAAGAAACTACTATTTTGAGTCAGGTTTTCTAATCGATCTCCGGACGCCAAGTCTCTGACCCTTTCTGTCATTAGTGCATAAACTTCCGCATTTCTTTCAAGAATTTTTTTTATCATAGAATTCATTGATCACTTTAAAGATTTCTTTCCCAGTTGTTTGTTTCTGATGTGATTTGTAGAATAAATAATGCTCTTTCAACTCTTCCTTCCGAGGAATGTTGGTTCATCAGCCTGTAAGGAAAATTTAACTTCACAAACTTTTGGATTTGATGTTGCTTCTGTGCTAACTGAGCCGCACTAGTGATTGATTAATTAAGACCGCGGAATGCTGGTAGTTGAACAAACTTTTAAGTTCAGAATCACGCAAAAGGACTGGCTGCACGGCTGATTTTTAATGACGCTCCCTGTGTGTAACGTGAGTACGAGCCACTGTTCTTTCGAAATACCTCCACGAAGGCAACCCTCTTCTTAGACAGGCAGTCCCCGTGGCTTTGCTATTAGCTTAGCGTATTGCAGTATCAATCTGAACAAGAGGGCAAAACTTTAAAAGGTGACAGAAGGCAGATATACCAGCACTATTCGTCATAGAATGTATGGTCGGAACGCAAGGGGTGAGAAATTAAAGGGTAGTTTTCCACTGTCACATTTAATGAATTAGCACAAGAATGAGAGGAGATAATTTAGAAAATTTTTAACAGGAATGTAATTCATGTACATTCTCAAATAAATTGCACAAAAGACCTTCCGCCAGATGTAATGCCGCATCACACCTGCGGGTTAGAGCCTGACTCACATTTGCGAAGACGCAAGGCATATCCCGAGTATCCCCGGCAACAACGGCGATCCTGGCGACTAGATCCATATTGGTTTGAATGGAGCACTCGCAGATTAGGCTTTTCATATGGCCCCACAGGAAAAGTCCAAACACGAGAGATCCGGTGATCTTGGTCGTCAATCTATGGGACCACCTCGACCAGTCCATCTCCCTGGAAATTTCGTGTTTTGTATAACTGGCCATCCTCTCGGAAATCCACGGAGGAAAATGCCGTTGGGTGCGAGGACCGTCCTTTTTTATGCCATTTACAATGCCACCTAGAGGCTCACCGTTTATGTTCCGTTGTGTTGCTGATGATCGCTTTATTTGAAAGCCGTAGTTTATCAGTTTCTTTTACTTCATCGCTTGAAACCATAATTTTGAAAATTTCGATAAAAGTTGGTGAAATGAGCGATTCGGAAATTATGTGAGCCTTTAGATGACAACCTGGCTATTTTATACCCGCTTCTAAATTTCGGTAGATGTCATTGTGGCTAATCTCATCTCGTACTTTAATTTGAGTTCACGGAGGTTTAAAATAATTAAATGATTTATATATGTACGAAAGAAGCTTGGTAGAATGGAGTCCATGTAACAGTTACTTTGCACCATCGGTTCATTTGACAACTTTTCCGACCATTTTGAGATACTGAGGTGCAGTAGAAGTATCAGAACACAAGAAACAGCCAAATTTCAGATAATCTATTTTGTATAATCTATGATTATGTTGCTGCTTAAACATTTTCTTTGGTTCGCTTTACGTGAATCTGACGGATTTTACGATTATTTTAAATATTCATGCATCGTCGAGAGTAGTTAATTAAATTTAATAAATTTAAATATATACAGTATGCAAAACAAGCAAGCCATTGAATCAAAAAATATGAGTCACATGGAACTGGAAATACTACATTATAATCAAGAGTATCAAACAGGCGTTATAAGTAAAGTATTACCGAAGCACGCAAAAGTGTATTAAGGAAATGCCTATTAACTGACAGAACGTCTACATGTACCAAGCCTAATTTTGTACTACCCCGTTGCCCAAAATATATATCAGATACCTTGTAGGGATTTATATTAATTTTAAGTAGCCAGTTAAATTTAATTTGAAGTTCTTTCCTATAAGCCTTCATTCCCCTAATTGTTAGTGCCAGAATATTTAAATTTTGTAGCGCGCGTGAAGGAATGCAAATTCTACCAGTGGGAGAAAAAGTTTAAATAGCACGTTCTAGAAGGAAAAGTTAGAGAGTCTGGGAAAACTCTGTGCGTGTTGTAGCACGAGCTTCGGCTTAGCAGTTATTGCTGGTTAAACGTAGCGTAATGGCTGTTACTTTTCTGCTACTAAACTCATCAACGCGCTGTTAGGAAACAGGATTGTCTGAGCCCTGTAGCGTAATTATATTACTTGTTAATATCCTCAAATTTTGAGTTTGATTCTTATTGTTTCAGTTACCGCCCAAGCAAAGGAATAGAATGTTAGCGTCGAGTTCACGCATTGTAAATAATCTAAAAAGTGTAATAAAGGGTAGTTTCAACCCTTCTTCTGTGCAGTCACTACTCTCCAGATTTCACACAAGAGATAGACACAAAATCTTACAACCTTTTAATTCTGAAGAAAGTGTATTACGAGAAAATTGTTAACTATAAATAAAATGTCTCGTCAGTGTCTATTTTGTCATATCAAAGTATTTCTTTCTTGTATTGCCGTTATAGCTTCCTCTAAAATGAATGTTATAAATCAACGGTAAGAGAAAAAAAAAAGGTAAAAGTTTACAATCAGGTTTCCCTTTAATCTTCTCGGTGAAATTTTGACGCAAAGAAGCAGTGTTTCAAAGATGGTTGTCACCAAAAACAACTCCAAAAATATCCGTTTCAAAAGCAACAAAAGTACTCACCTTAAGTGTTCTTGTCAATTCCTAATGTCTTATCGTCAGGGGCGTATGACTGCAACACATACAATTTACATAGTCAAGTAAGTATCTGAAATTTCATCTCCCGCTTAATCTGATTCCACATGCTATCAGTAGCGTTGGTTATGAGCGTCAATTTCGGGGGTTTTTATACGTTAAAGAATGATTCACTGACAAATGCTTGAAACCTCGATTACAGGGACGATCACAGGTTTTCTAACATTTGGAGGTAATAGACCAGGCAAGATCTTCTGAAGATATCACCTCCAACAAAGTTTCCTTCCTAAGATCTTCCACAACAACAAAATTTTTTTCTATGGCACACACATTTCTTATTTCATATTACAGTTCACAGTTTGAAACCTTAAAAATAGTTGATTGCAGAGGACTGATAGCAAAAAACGTTCAGCAGATCTTTATAAACATCTCATAAAAATGAGGTTACATCGCACTAATATGTTAAAACGTGCACGTTAAATCAAATCTACAGCTATGTTGTTACGTTCGCATAAATAAAATCAGATTTCTTTTAACTCAAATCATTTATGGCCGAGAAAAGAGGAATTTTTTATAATGAGCTAAGTAAGAACAACTGTATGACGTAAATATAATTTCAATATTTATTAAATTAATATGAACGTGCATATATTTTCCACTCATTACAAAATCAGCAGACTAATTCTCTTTTCCCAGTTGATATATATATACAGAGTCATTCAAAAAGAAAGAGCAGATTGCAAACATGTATTTCTTCCAAACTACAAAAGATAGAAACATGATTCTAACGTTAATGGATTGAGAAAAGTGTACAATTTGTTATTAGTACGGGTAAAAGTTCCAATTCCAATGCATTGGCGCATTGATGTTGTTGTTTGTTCTTGCATTCTTTGTCGGTTGGAGCCTAAAGAAAGCCACATCGCCAGCAAGCAAAGAACTTAAAATTCCTCAACCAACGGTATGGCGAGTTCTAAAATATCGTCTGCACATGAAGCCATACAAACTGCAGTTATTTCAAGCATTGCATCCTGACGACCACAACAAAAGGTACGAATTTTGCAGTAGCATGTTAGATGATACGGAAGAAGACAATTTTGCTGAACGATTAATTTTCTCCGATGAATCCACTTTTCATCTTTCACACACGGTGTTAATATTGAATGCATAGCTTTCATGTAAGCTTTTCTTTATCCATTAACGTTAGAATCATGTTTCTATCTTTTGTAGTTTGGAAGAAATACATGTTTGAAATCTGCTCTTTCTTTTTGAATAACTCTGTATATAATTGAAACTTGGAACTTTATTTTGACCACGCTCCAAGTTTACCGAAGGTTTTACAAATTAAATAACCTGCTATTATAAGCATAATACTACTTATAATAGCAGGTTATTTAATTTGTAAATAACCGAAGACGAAGTAATAGAGAATCACTAAATGAAAGGAATACATAGAAAACGTACTTTGAAATATGCAAATTTTCTCAAAATAAGAGCCCTTTTATGAAAGACCATCACTCCGCATAAGTGCATTCATCAGGCTAAAGAGCTGATTCATTAATTAATTTTAATTAAGTATTTAATGTGGCTATTTTCGAAAAGAGGGTGTCCTTGTGGGGAACGTTTGAGTGAAGGCAGTTTGTATATATTAGTTGCGATCACAGACAGTGTCGAAGAGCCCCTTCAAACAGATGTAAGAGAACAACATAGTTTATACTAGCATAATATCGTAACTTTATTATTCAGAATAAATATTAATTTCCAGTACTATAATAGAATCTGAGTTCCTTTAGACTTAGTCATAAGATGATGTCTTAACTACCATGTCGCAGACTTTACAAATCTCAGTTTACCATTATTACTTACTTACTCCTTCATTTGTCTATCTATTAATGCATGGTTAAATATTAAAAAAAATGAATTAATATTTAAACTTATACAGAGGTGATTAATCATCACTTAATGATTTAAGTAATTAAATATTAATTTCAGTTTACCTCATTTTATTCTACTATTAACATTTTTAAATTAGGCAAAGTTATTAACATTTTACCTTTCAAAAACTGAAGTTAAAATAGGAAGCACGAAATTACACTTCTAAAGAAAAACCAGGATTAGAGGAAATAATAAACGTTTAGAAATTTTTATTATTTCTCTTTTCTTTGCTCAAAAAATCAAAAATACTTGACTTTTTAATCCAAACCCCACGCGTGTTTAGAATTGAAAGAATGCAAAAAAAAAAAAA
>KK121117.1:770794-813839 GCA_000611955.2 Stegodyphus mimosarum | reverse complement strand
AAAAAAAAAAAAATTGTATCTTTACATGGCATCTTTTTGAGTTTCTTCTTTAAGAAAAGAACGATTCGGAAAGAAATTTTTAACAAACGTTTTCTGAAATAATTTATTTTCTTTCTGTTTTATTTGTAACGCTCTAGAAATCATTATCAGTTTTTATCACAGGTTATTTTACTTCAGACTTTTATTTTAAAATATGTAGCTTTTCACTAACGTTGTCATTTTAATTTTAGGCATCTTCACAAAACACTTAAAGTATTTAGAGAAACAAAACACATAATATCGTGAGTAATCAGTTTTATTGCTGAATATTTTCTAAAATTTCTATAATTCCTCTTTTGAGATTTTCATATGTTAAATTACGATATATTTGGTTTTAATTACTAGAACACTTATGATTCAAAACTTGCTCAGAGAATTACACATGAGTTTTAAAAAACGTTGTTTTCTCGTCTGAATTAAATAATTGAATAAGTCCCTATATCTACAGCTAATGGAACAAAAATGTACTAATACCAAATGGGCAGTTTCGATGAACTTAATGGGATTAGATAAAAAAAATCAGATTTTATGCAGTGTAAGACTAAATTCTATATTCTATTTGAAAGCTAAAAAAAATTTAAGCTTATTGATGACAAAACGGGTACAGTTTTAGTTTCGTTGTTGGAATAAAGCCACAAGGCCAGGGAATTTTCAAACTAATTTTGCACCAGTGAGCACAAAGATATGTAAGACAAAAATGACGCGTCTGTGGCTACATCTCCAGTTTCTATATTTCTAGACTGGACAACGTAAAAATTCGCAGTGTACTCTAAGAGTACTGACAAAATCCGGATTTGTTTCCATTCCTGGGCCCATTTCAAACCGACGGTCTGCTAGAAGGAACACACAGCACCCGGATCATATCATTTCCAATTGACGGTTTAATGGTAGAAGCATGCAACTACAAGGTTTAATATCTATCCCATTTCCTGAATGTGTTGGGTTCTAAATGCGCAGAAGTTTAACCATTTCACGGTCGGTAAGACTGTGAAGTTGTGACCGTTTTTCCCTCTAAAGATAAACTTTTTGCCTATGAAAATAGGCCTCCGTTTACAATAGAAAGGCTTCGTACGCCCTTCACCAGCTCTCAATATTTAATGAAACGTTCTCACCAAATCAACTTAAACCACCTATTTTTCACACTCATGGGTACTGAATAGTATCACCCTACACAGAAGCATTTTTTTGTGTTCTACAGTAACTTATCTGAAAAATTAACAAAGACAATTCCCTAAAGGTTATAGAGTCATTAGGTTATTTCGAAGCAGGAGACATAAAAAATGAGCAACGTCTTCGTCGGGAATAGAACCACAGGCCTATCGGTTACGCGTCGAGGGTGCTGACCACTAGACCAAGAAGGCATGCGAAAAAGGCGGGAGAAATACCTTATATACTCCCCTTTTTAAAGGGCGATTGGGCATTAAGGGACCCAGTCGCCAAATCCCGGTGGTGGCGAATCATCATCCACTACCTTTTTTTTGTTTGGACGTCACTTGTAGAGTCATTAGCTTATTGCGAATCAGGAGACATAAAAAATGAGCAACGCCTTCGCCGGGAGTCGAACCATGGACCTCTCGGTTACGCGTCGAGCGTGCTGACCGCTACACCACGAAAGCATGCGAAGAAGGCGGGAGAAATACCTCATAAGGTACTCTTCCAAACGAGCAGTAATTTCCACCATAATGCCAGTTGAAAAGAGGAGGACTTCCTTTCCTATTTCCCGTCTTTTTAAGCGAACTTCCACTTTGTACGATCCTGGTACAGCTCCGCTCCGTATAGAGCGTGACTAGTGAGGCCATAAATATTTTATTTTCATTTTCTCCGCATTTTGGTGTTGGTAAACACGAATCTGTCTCGGGGGTAACAATCCAGGCCACATTTGACTCCGACGAGCATCGATCGTTGCTGCCGCCACTCGAAACTTTAAAAATCGACCTGTTTATCTCACGGGAACGATGAAGAAGTTAAATCAATGTCCTTCAGATTCGGCTAAGTGAGTTATCACCTCAGTCAGGTTTAAGATGACAATTCTTGTAGAGATTAAAACAGCTTGTTTATTAACTCTTTAAATTTAACAGAAGGCACCACTTGTTCTTATAAAATACAACGCCGCCATTACAAGTATTTAAAATAACATAAGTTGACACGTAAATTTAGGTATTGTAGTCGGAGTCTCCTCAAACCGGTCTACTTAAGCTGGTTGAAATATTTAACGACACGCCTTTTTAAACGCTCAAAAAAACTAATTTACATTCTGAAACTGGTGACCAAGTATGAGACAAGAACAATGAAAACAAAGGCACGTTTTTAGGATCATGTAATGTAGTTTACCGTGTCAGCTTATTTCATTGCTGTAATTATAGGGACTGTAACCTCACCCGATATTAGAAGTTACGTTACCTTCATTTTGAGCTGGAAATAATTTCATCCATGGTTTTCTTTTACTAAGGAGCTTCATGTGTTTTAAATAATGAAGAGTGATATACACTGCTTATCATTAATTAAGAAAAAATCACAAATAAAGACGTTTACTCGAACAGTTATATCTAGAATTTAATGAAACTGACCTACAATATGCAGCACATAGTAGGGTATAAATTAACATGAAAAAAATTACCAAACACTTACGGTGTTAAAGAAATTAGCATATTTATAATATGAGCAATTCGAATGTTCCAGTTTGGTGTAAGAAAATTACTTTCAGAATGGAGTTTAATTTCGCCTAGAAGCATTACAGCAGGTACAGCGATATGTGATGATGTCCATTATGCCGTCTATCAGTTCTGTAAGAATTGAGAGCCATTGTAAGTTGTAGGCGTGGCTAGAGTCTAAAGAGCAGGACTGAGAATAGTTATGCGTCTTCCTAAAGCATCCCAAACAGGCTCGGATTCAGGTCCGTCGATCGCACTGGCCATTCCATGCCCTGAATTGTTTTCTGCTGAAGACGTTCTTCCACTATACAAGCCGTGTGCGGCCTAGCGTTGTTGTCCTGTAGCAGAAAATTGTCACCTATTGCCCTGGCATAAAGACGCACGTAAGCATCAAGGATATCTTCTCTATAGGCTTGAGCATACATGGTTCCACGTGGGAAGACACGGAGATTTCTGGAACCATCCAAAGAGATACCAACCCAAACACAGACACTTCTTCATTCCGTATGCATCTCTTTCATTGATGTTTGATGGATGATGACGGGTAACTGGTGTGGTAGTAATTGTAAAAGTTTTGCTACAGTCTAAACTACATGTTCTTCTCCATTCACCAGAAAAATAAATAAAATTCAGTAAAAACAATTTTATCTTGAAAACCTGACGTAGATGATGTCTCAGAAAAAATTCAAAGAGAGAAATTTGCTAAAGCCAGTAAAAAAGATGAGCGAAGCGGGACATCAGAATTACCTTCCTGTCTAACCAACAATTATTTGCGAAAATTTTAATCCCGTAGTCAAAATGCATTATATTATTATGTAATTATGGAAAGAATCGCTTAAAAACAAACTCTAAAAAAACCAAAAGGAAAAACAAAACCGATATGGTCGTTTAAGATGATATCAGGAAAAAGAGTAAAGCTAAAATATAGAGGGAACAACAGATTTACGGAGTTTAATTTAAATTGAATAAAAGTGAATATAGCTTTCAAAAATAAATTTAATGCTTACAAAACACATGAAGCTAAATATAAAAAGAATTTTGCACACGCAAAATTTGAAAAGCTCAAAGCTCTTCAGAACAAATATTTGATCAATTTAAATGTGAGAATCATAAGTGAAAAGACTGAATATAAAGGATTTCTTATCTCATTATCACAGCGACGTTTTTTTTTCAGACTAACCAACCTAGGCCAGTTTTGTTTGATAATTTTTTATTTCTTTGCTCTCGAATGGTAAACAGCAGTTTGATTTAATTGTTTACTACAGTTTATAATTGTATTACTATTTTGCGAACGAAAACACCGGTTATAAATATGACGAATTCTACTAACAGACAGGAACTCCACAGTTGCTGTTAACAAATATTTACGACGACGCGACATGTATAAAATGTAGCCTCATATCCTAGAGTAATAATCTTCTATGACTTTTCGAGGATAATTGAAACAGCGAAAGCTGAGTAAAACAGTATTGGCATGGTTTCTTGTGTTGTAGTGTCATTAGGATTTTTTGATGCTCAAGACGTGAAAAATAAGCAATACGCTGGTCGGGACTCGAACTTCGGACCTCTCGATACGCGCCGAGCGTGCTGACCACTACACTATGAAGACATGCTAAAACGGCGGCAGAAATGTCTAATATACCCGCCTTTTAAAGGGCGACTGGGGATTAGGGGACACAGTCGCCAAATCCTGGTGGTGGAGAATCATCATCCACCCTCTTTTCTAGTTCGGGCGCCACTGTAGAGTTATTAGGGTTTTCTAAAGTAGATGTCGTGAAAAATGAGCAATGCCCTCGCCGGAACTCGAACCTCTGGAATACACTCCAAGTGTGCTGACTATTACACCACGAACGCATGCTGAAAGGAAGGAGAAAATACCGTATAGTGTAACATATTTAATTACGGCTAAGCTTGTTGTACATTAAGTTTCACTACACAACTGAAAAAATGATGCAGTGTCTATTTTAGTCATTTCTATCGTTCGAGGACTTAAGGAAGTACAGGTTTCTGATAGTTGAACCTAATTCTCAAAACATAAGTAAGGCTTGTAGAAATGTAGTTGCTATGCATAATGTATATTAGTATTTAAATAAAGCTGTAGTTGCTATGCATAATGTATATTATTTTAAACAAAGCTGTAGTTGCTATGCATAATGTATATTATTTTAAACATGAATCATTCACTTTTTTTTCTGTAATAATGCATTAGTAGTTTCCAAACACTAATAGCCCCAGTATCTCGCATTAGAAATATAAAACTTTACGAGTTCTTAATTGAGCATTAACGAAAATTAGGGAGAATGCTAGAAGCAGAGTGAAGATAAATTTAAAGCAAAAAAGTATGGTGTATGGTATGGCAAAAAAGTATGGTAAGCACAGACAGGTGTAAGAAAAACATTTCGTTAGCCGCTGAGGGATGAAATTCTCTGTCAGCATATTTAAAGCCTTTTAAAATTAGACGAAAAGTAATCTCAAATTTTCATGGGTATAGGTAGCTTCTTTGCTTAATTTTAAGTTTCAGGCTGACGTGTATCTTTCCAATTAGATATTCAAACTCTTTAAGCCATGTCCGCGAAGTAAAAATCATGAGGCTACCCTAACCTGAGAGTATAAAATATGGGACCGAAATGTCTTTTTCCATTCCCTTACTATTTTTGGTCAGAAACGAGCCCAAAATAGTGTGAGAAAACAGAACTGTTGTGTGTCATTATATTACAAATTTTTATCACTTGACTGTGCATTTTGGAACTTACATTTTAACACAGTTTTTGCCCATTCGCTGTTGTAGATAGAAGACAAGTAAAAACATGCACAAATGAGAGGATAATGGAGTCACGACTGTACATGCAATAACAACAGTTTGTAAGCATGTAATGATATATATTTTAAACGGAAGTTGAGCACCGGGAGCCAAGTCAGGTGAAGATCACATTCTGCTATAACTTTATATTAGGAAAATCGTGAGTAGAATAGTGAAATCAAGTGAGCGGAATTCCAGAATTCCACCATTGATCGTACAGGTACAAAAACGGCCGAGCTAAGATATGTTTATCTGTGCACCACAAGGACACATATGAGGAATATCTGTAGTTTATTACAATCCCCTCAGTCAAAGGCTACTGAAGACATCAAATGGAGTATCTCAGTAAGTTGCATGGAAAATCGTACACCACAATTTAGTTTAGACTCTTTTGTAGAATCATTAGTTTTCTGAGGGCAATAATTGAGAAAAATTAACCATTTTCTTACTATGAGTACAAACCGAAACCGACACCTTCCGTACTTAGCTAGATATGCTGATCGCTTCACGACAAGGACACACGGGAAATGCCATTAAATCCTTCAAATTCGAAGCATTGAGTTAAGGATTCCTACATTAAAATATATTTATGGTGCTAATTAAAAAAACTTGGAGCCTTCAAATTTACCAAGTCGGTCGGGACATATATACGTACATACAAGGACATATATATAGAAGGATACAGAGCGGCTAAATGATCAATGGTAATTATATAGCAAACTGCTAGATATCCTTTGAATGCTTTAAAATGCAGAGTAAAGTTATCTACGAAAAGTGATGTACACTAGTAATTACATTACGTTCGAAAGTTTTTTGTGTTTCTTTCATGAGATAAATTTAATTAAAACCTCTAAATTACATATTGTTTTGTTGATTATTTAAATCTTCTGAGAATAACTACTCTTCGCATCTCTCGTTGTGTTGAATATAAACTTTCATTATAGCAGTTCTATATCTAAGTACTTTATTTCGGGATTCAGTCTTCTTCTTTATTATCTTCCTCTCTTACAAAATAAAGAAAAGTTAAAAAGTATGATGAATAAATGGCAGCGGAAAGTTAATAAAATGATTATCCATTTAACCAAAATTAGATGATGAAAATGGCTTTACGGCTAACATCTGAAGAACTGTTATGTATTTTTTTTCATGTTAAGTACGTTTCTTGATATTCAGTGATCTATAAAACACAGTTAATAGCTTTCATTTTCAAGGATTTTTGTTCATTTTGCAACTGTCAATATTTGATTAAATGTATAAAGGGCACGTACGTTCGGAGCGAAAATTATTCACTTTATGTGCATATTAAAACAAAAGAATTTTCCAGGGAAAAAAAAAGTTTTAACATCCCTATTTTCTTAATGTTAATGTTAGAAGAGATTTATGAACTTCGGAAGTCTTCGAATATGCAAATGAAGTAAAGTAATGTAGAATTTCTTTCGTTACAATAGTTCATTATTTCTCTGCAAGGTAAAAGACAATTATTCTTTCATTCATAAAAATTCCCCGAGATGTCATTCATTTCCCGAAAAAGAACTTAAGAAAGCAAAAGACATTTTTTTCCCTCTTTTAAGATGTCGATATTAAACGATCGGAAAATTCAACTTTTTCAGCAGCGGTCATACTTAACTGCTACATAGACTGTAATGTATTCTAGTCATTTTTGGAATAGCTTTATCTACTGATTTATACCCAACCCCCTACGGTAAATAAAGAAAAGCGTTTTTAATTTCCCAATTTTTTCCCCTTGGAAAACATTCCCTAAAATAAACCTACTTTTTTAAATCACAATAATTTAAAATTAAAAATCACAAAGGTTAAGAATGTTATGCAGGTTATGCATGTTATGCAGGAAAGGTTATGCAGTTTACGTTAAAGTTTAAACAAAAAAGATGAAAGAAAACGTCTGAACGCATTGTAAGTAAAAATGTAATAAACTCAGTTTACTAAACGGCTATTCTGTTGCCAGCGCGTAATATATAGTTTTGTGGGCTTCTTTCACTAATTGTAATAATGGTATGAATGGCTTCAAAATTTAGCAGTTAAACACATGGTATCCCAAGTATAACCAAACCGAACCGAACAGAAAAACACTCTAATTTGAAATGTAGTGATACAGTTAAAGATTTTTTTTTTTTTTTTTTTTTTTTGTGATAATGTTACACGTGTAATACATGTTATGTTACACGAACGACCATGTTATATATGAACTAATAAAAATAGTGTTACTCTGAAATTCGATCTGGGCATACTTTTATTTGAAACTCCATATACATTTCAAATTCTGTCAAACATACATGTCATTAAGATGTATAAGGTATTTCTCCCGCCTTCTTCGTATGCCTTCATGGCGTAGTTGTCAGCACTCTCGGCACGTATTCGAGAGGTCCGTGGTTCGAGTCCTGGCGAGGACATTGCTCATTTTTCATGTCTCCTGCTTCAAAATAAATACTAATGACGTGCCCGAACTAAAAAGGTGGTGGATGATGATTTTCCACCACCAAGATTTGGCGATTGGGTCCCCTAATCCCCAGTCGTCTTTAAAAGGGGAAGTATGTAAGGTATTTCTGCCGCCTTCTTTGCATGTGTTCGTGGTGTAGTGGTCAGCACGTTCGGCGAATATTCGAGAGGTCCGTGGTTCGAGTCCCGGCGAGGGCGGTACTCATTTTTCATGTCTACTGCTTCAAAAAAAAAAAAAAACTTAATGTCTTTACTGATGTTAAACAAAAGTAAGCGTAATTACGAAATATAGTAAATTATTTTAAAATTTTCCAGGTGTGTTGCACTGGTATACAATGCACAATCACTTTTGAAAGACGAAGGATAGATATTTCACGAATATTTAAATCCGCATTTTGCCATACCGCTTTATTAAAAACATTCTTCTGCAAGATCGGCAAGAGGCACTGCATCGTCAGATTTTCTGTATGCGTGCGTGATGAATACCGTAGTAAAATAATCTAGCATCACCTAAAAAAATAGATTGTTTCGTGACTAGACTGAAAAAGTCTAAATCTGAGTTGTTTAGTCACAAGACTGACTAGACCGTAGATGTTTTCAAAGCCAGTAATAATAATAATAAGAGTTAACGAAATATCTGAGATGACTTACGTAAGAATTCTTTCGTTCAAATTTACGAGAGCGCGTATCCTAAAACATCTATTTCCATACTACTCTAATCCGAGTCAATTTCCTTCGATAATCTTCCACGAAGACATCTCTACCATTAGGCAGCTGGCACTCATATTTTTGTCTTAATTAATTAAACTGCCCACATGCAATTCCTTTACTCTCATAATCGTATAATATAATTCAAACGAAACGTGTAAAAAACCTCTTAGTAGCACCAGAGGTGGTATTAGTCTCGATCTTCACTTTCTTGTCTGTATCTGTTTTCAAATAAAAGGATGTTGTCACCAAATGTTATCGCCATATATTATTTTTAAAAAATTAATATAGTGAGTATAAAAAATGATGTGTGGATACGCGTAAATCCGCACAAGAATTCTAAAAATATGTTTTTAAATACTTTGTGATTTGCTGTTGAATTTTAAGTAACGTAAGTGCAAAGAAATTGATGTTTAATAAATAAAGTTCCAAAAGCAGAAAATAAAAAATTAATTAATTAAATTAAAAATTAATTACTGTTGGCGAAGCATTCGCCAACAGTAATTACAAAATGGGAAGACTTTTCACTGTGCCAAGGGATATTAAATCGTTTACAGAAGGAGTTGACTCTGATCTTTGTGACAAAGTGTAACAAATACCTTTTAAGACGACTCATTTTCCCAGGATATTGCATTATAATATGAGCTAAAATTTGCTAAATAATCCAAATAAATATGTTTTATTCTTTTGTACAAAATAATAAGTCAAATGGTTCTCAATCAAAAATATTACTACGGAAAATTTCATTTACTCTCCTTAAAAAGCACACGATTTAGTTAAACGAATTTATAAATTCATGATCTCTTTTACCTATGGATCACAGGTAATCATTGTTAGAATGAATGATTGTCTCTTTTGCATAATGAAACTGCGAAGCGTAAAAATGAACGTGCGCAGAGCTGCTTATTGGCGAGAGCGGATTCACCATATGCCTTGTACCTGAGCTCCAGTGTCAGTCACTGAGTTTATTTTTCAGCCATGTTACCTTCCCTCTTGGGATATACTCATGCAAGTATTGCTTAGTGCATAAGCATGAAGATATTTATGATTAATGAACAAGTTTATGTAACTTCTTTTTCAACACCTCCAATTTTAAATGTCTGTGACAATTAATAATTTAATTTTTTTTCTGCGATTCTCTCAGCACCTTCGTGACAAGATTCGAGGTGAAATCTATTGCATAGCGTTTAGCTAAAGATTACAAAATGAATCCACGAAGAAGCGACGTAATAGATTTCACCATTACCATTACATCAGAGTTTCAGAATTATTAAAAAATGCCAGTGATTAGGAAAATTCACACACAAATGTAATTGAAATAGAAGGCAGGGTTAGATCGGTTGCGTACAAAAATACCGGATATAATTATGTAAAAATTTCAAATGAAATAAATTTTCGCTGTAGAGATGGGCCATATGGTATGGCAAAGTTATGTTCGGTATATGAGACACCATTTCCAATATTAATTATTTAAGATTATGGAGTATACCGAATAATCTCATGAATTTTAACTAGAAATATGTATCTAAGGCTTTGTTGTGTAAATGCGGTAACCCAGTTGTTAAAAAGCACCAAAATTATCCCCCATATGACTTAATATTCAACAACATTAAAACAACTTTACTTACCTGTATGGTGACACTCAATTTCATCTATAAACACACTTTAAACATTTTTTACACATTTTGCTAATTTTATTTATTAGTAGCTATTACATTTTCACTAATTTATTGATCCTATACATACGTATATATATTTACCATAGTTACATGGTTACGTCGAAATTGCCGTTCACGCTTTGACCGTTTTTTATCGCGTATCATCACAGAGATGAGCACAGGCAACACTAAAGAATCTTATTTCATCTCCATAATGAATTATGATGACATTACGTAAATGAGACAAATTCACGTGGAAGCATTCTTTCTTTAAAGCAGCTGTATTATTTTCTGCAAGCATGAAGAAGTTCCTCGACATTACACCTGAATCACTTCACACCACAGCACATGGCGCACGGTAGACAATGTCGGTCGAACACGTCTTTAGGTAGAAATATATTTCCACGAAAGGAAGCTGTTTTCTTAGAATGACAGTTAATTTCTGTCAGTTCCGTCAGATTGCGATTATACACATTATAGCACTGAGAAATTCACAATCACTTTATGTAGAAAGGCTAGAATTTGAGGAACTTTACGACACACACATTCACAACAAGCAGACAAGAAGCGTGAAGCAGAGAAGTAGCGGTTGGGACGAGGCGAAAAAGCCCGTCCCCTGCAGCGTACCGTGGAATAATTTGATACACAACCGGTTCGATCAGACATGCTCTCGCGCTGAGCGATGAAGATTATTTCATCAAAAAACATCTACATCTTTTCATATAACAAAACGTGTACATCTTTTTAACGTAGCTTTTACACTTATTTAACAATGTTCAAAATTGCATCTACTTTGAAAGACGTAAAGTACTTAAAATAGTGAAAAAAAAACTAGAACTTTCATTTACTGCTCAGTTTAAAGGAGCAAGGCTCAGCAAACTCAGCTTTCCTGAAGTTCTTTGTGGAATCGGTCCGAGCATTTCCATTACAGCATAAATAGGCCGGCATTACCGAGGCTTGTAAACAATTTAACAGAATTTTTCAAACATTTGCGACAATTTAACAAAATCTGCATTACTTTCATTTATGCAAACTGAATGGTTTAGACGCTAAGCATTCGCTAAAATCTTATTTGTAAGTTACTTGTCTCTGGACTTAGCAGCTGAAAAGAGCTAATTTTTTCCTCCAATTCTTTAAACTAATATGTTTGGTGCCAATTAAACAAGGTTTATTTTTTTTTTTTGTTGGTATCAACTATTTCTAACTCTGTCTAATCTTTTAATGTGATTATGAATGTTATTTTAGTGCCTATTAAGGAATTTTAGATGGAGAGAAATAACAAGAGAAAGAAGTGGTCCTTTCAGCACGAAGATGCTTTCCATGCCTTAGACAGTTGATTTATAACCCTCCCAGAGGATCCCAACTATCCTTAAGTACCAAATGAATAAAATGAACTTTTGGGACAGATGCTGTAACAGCGGCTGGGATTCGGAGATCATCGAGTTTCCGCTAATGACAGTTAAACGAAACAAATGGTGAATGTAAAGTAGAGCAAACTTAAATACATTAAGCGATCCAAATTACATTACCGTCAGGAAAACGCTAAGAGAAACCTATATATAACGCAATTACGATTCAACATAATTATTTGTAAAAGAAAAAAACTGCTTTTCCAGTTCTTCAGAGGTAGTTAAATCAAAGAAAGTTTCTTTCCAAAAATCTTACAACTATCCGCTAATTAAAAATCAGTGCAAGTTATTATAGACTTATGTCGATGAAGTAAGTTTGTAGTAGCAGTGAAATTACCTAAGCTCAGCTGTAGCTTTAACCAAACAAAGTAAGGTCACACTTTTCTGTCAGTACATCAGCTATCGAAGTTCTAATGAACTAAATTGGGGTTACTTTATAATATATCATCGCTTTCCCCTATACGTTGTGTAGCAGGTAGCATGTACGGCTAACATCGGAAGACCCATGGCTCCAATTCCAGCGAGTGTATAGCCGATTATTTGTGTTTTCTGCTCCACAGGAACACTATTTTTCACATTGGCACTTAAACTAAAATGTAGTGTATACCTAAATTTCGCCACAGTTCATCTCCAATTGGATTTGGTCGAGCGGGTCTACCCAGTCGTCCTTTAAGTGGGCAGAATGTAAGGAATTGCCGCATTCTTTCCGTACATGCTTTCGTAAACGGGTGGTGCATGGATCGAATCATGACGAGGGGATAGCCGAGTTTTCAAGTTTTTTTCCCCCGAAAACTTAAATAGTCTCTGTAACTTCCATTCCCAATTTAATGGACATAATTCTCATTTCTTGAATAATTCAACTGTAAGGAAATGTCATAACAAATTTAAACTGTAATTTGAAATGCAAGCAAAAATTTAAAAATAGGCATAAAATTATTCTCTGTAAACGAACAGATATCAGTTTCCAACTAAGAAATAAAAGTTTTAGTGCTCAGATTACTAATTATTTACGTACCAACAGTTTTTTCAAATATTATTCTACCCTGTTAAGCAACAATAACTTAATTTTTAGCAGTTTCGGACTGACAGTAAGAACAGATGTTGAAGATTCTGCCAATATTAAATAATGCAGACAAAAAGTGCGAATTATGTCACAGCCATAATAAAGTGATACTAACTCAACGATCCATGAAATTTCTAGATAGTAACAATTGGATCAAGACTCGTTTTGCAACTAAGTAAATACTTAACGCTGAGCCCAGCGCACTTAACAAACTTTCATTAATGCATAGTGAAAGGCGAAAAGGTTTCAATTAAGTCTATACATTTAACACCTTGACTGCCGTATGCGTCACCTGGTTGACAGAAGCCTGACTTTTCGGAGCATTGAATGTGATTCATAGATTTTGTATTGTTTGAAGTCGTGTAAGTCACAGATGCTTCACAAACACACACATTTATGCGGTTAAAATTATTTTGTTTCAGCAAGTTGCTCCGTATTCTTGGTTTCCGGCTTGTGGAAGCTTTTTTTCTATAAATTGTTATATGATTTTAATATACATTTTGTTGCAGTAACTTTTAAGTAATTGTTATTTATGTGGAAGTAAGACAACAAAGTTGCAATTAAAGGGGATTGCGTTGTTATTGAAAGAGAACAAGACTAGTGGTACATTCACTTAGTTGTACATGCTGTTCTACTATTTATATTGAAACATACTATTTGCCTAATTTTACTAATTTTTTCCATCAAGGCAATGAACTCTTACATTACTTTACGAGAAAACTGTAATCTGTTTATAAATTTTAAAAAATATAGAAGTTTAGATTTATACGACTGAAATTTAAATGTGAAAATAAACAAAACATAACGAGTTCAGACCAAAACTAGGTACCAAACTGATTTTGAGGGATAAGAAAAAATTAAAATTACAATATGACACGACAAAGTACTGATTTTGTTGTAGCAGTCAACGTGTTAAGTTAGGAGGCATCTGTAACAACTAACGCCCACTATCTCATGCATTAAAGGATTATTTCACGTAATTAAATATTTAATGACGCATTTTGTTGGTTATAAGTGTTCGTGATAGCACGCAACTCTACTTTGTGGCTCTTTCTTTCAGTATCCTACACTGATAACAGCAGCTTGTTTTAAATACAATTGGAATGTCCTCAATTTAAGTTTTTCTTTCGCGCTTATAATTCTATCGTATCCCAGCAACGCAACACGCCTATAATCTGAGATATTCATTTCTTCATATTAAACGTAAAACCCTCTCGATAAGATTTTTGTTCCTCTTGGAAACGCAGTATTTCAAAATATATTTTTTCCTCAGCATTTTTATCTCTGTTATTTATATCTAATCAAGCATCTGTACCTAGAATTATGTGTTCATCGACATAGATATGCAATACATATTTATTAAATGTATTGTCCCTCAAAAGAGTAGAACAATTCTAAACCTGAATTTCGTTTCGAATATGAAATTCTAGTGAAATGGCTACAAAATTGTGGCAAAAAATTTTTAAAATTTACAGTTTTACGCAAAGCATCGAAATATTCCCTAGCTTTTCATAACAAATTAAATCATGAAATTAATTTTTAATGGAAATTTCTTAGACACACTGCAGTTTTAGCTACAATGCCGCAGAGTTACAAACATTAAAGACCATGAAACCTCATCAAAACAATTGTTTTTAGTGAGACCTGGAAAATTTCTCATTATTGGCTAAATTACAATTGATTTTTATTTTGAGTTAATACTCTAGCATCAGAAATATTCTGTGACAACTTTAGTGCTCGTAAAAATCTGCCTGAAGGTTGCTTATTGATGCTTAATTTGTCTTTTGATTCATTTGAGTGATAGACTTCACTAACATCGAATTTGTCTCTGTTAGCGTTTTCCATCGTTCAGTTGTGGTGAAAGCATTCGATGGATTGGAGTAATTACATGATTCTATCAGCTTCTTCAAAATATTGGCAATTTTAAATTAAATGCATTAAAAGAGGTTCAGAATGAAATATTACTACCATAGCACAATTATGTAGTGACACATATTTTCGTAAAAGTGCTAAAAGCACCTACGGTATCAATTTTTTAAGCACAGGTAAGTGGATTTTAAAAAGTGCTTTCTTCGCCGGTTTTTTTAGTTCAGTTTTAAATTAGATTCTCCATACAGTAAAGGCAATTGCATTATTGAATTGCGAATGGCTTCTCTCGCTTTCTAAATCAGCGCAAATTTTTGCCTAATCTAATCTCTACATGCGCTGCTTAAAGAAAATTTAATTTCATTAAAGTTGCGAGTGAGCGTAAAGAAATTTTTTGATAAATACAAAGAAAGGGAATTTTCAGCAGATGCAAAAGAAAGGAACACACGTATATCCCGGGAAAGCGTATGTAGATGAAGAATGTGCTAAGGTTATGGAAATTAGCTCAGAAGCATAATTCTCTAAAGGAAGGTAGCGTTTAAGGTGGATAGGTAATAACTGGTAGTGTCAGATACTAAAGAATTAAGCTTTCTGAAACACTTCCTGGAACTTTTAAGATTTTAAGACACTTTAAGAAGGTTCCTTTAGTTCGAATATTCACTTATTAGTCCAAATGGGCTCTGTCCCTGAAAGAGTATTGTTTTCGTTTTACGATTTTGCATCAAATAACTCTGAATGTCCGTTTCACTTTTCAAATTGTTGCCACCAAATATTATCGCCCTGTATTATATTTGAAGGAATTAAATAATGAAAAATCTGCATAAATGTATGCATGTTTCTCGCATTGTGATAAAACAACTGTACCTAGAGTCATCAAATTTTGAATAAAGTAATCCTATTGCGAATATGGGCATCTTGAAGCCTAAGTTTGGAATTTGTTTTATTATCGAATTCATATTTTGTAAAACTTTAACGAATTTTTTATCAACAAACTCAAGGATTTCAAAGCGAGCAATGGCAACGTTGTACAGGAAAAACATTGTTATCTCCAGCGCGAGAGACTGTGTATCGGAAATCCTAAAGGTATGCTCAATTTAAAATTATTTTGCGATATTGCTCTTGAACTGAATTTTATGATTTAACTGCGAAGAAGATGATATTTAATAAATAAAGGTAACACACAAAATGTTAGAAAAACGGCCCTTTGGATGCAATTCAAAATCTGAAACTTTTCAGATTAAAAAAGATGTTTTTTAATATTTTGAATCTGTTCTGTTACTTCTGTCTTTCCGTTTTCCCGCCAGAAGACAAATTAGTTCTCGTCTATTTAAGTGAGGATGGGAGCTTGTTAAAATACTGCATGTGCCCACTCGTGGCCACATTTCTAGGTTTGCTACTTTACATAAGAGTTCCTGTCTGCGTCCTTGCACTGTAATTGCCGATAGTAAAAATCCACACTGGTGAAGTTTGAACAACTTGGTGGCTGATTTGCTCTGTGTAACATTTGGCTGTCTGTTTATTTGAATTTAAGTTCTACATTTGACTTAACTGATTTTGAGTTTCTCGCCATAAATGTTGGCGAAACTGTAAGCACCAGGAGTGCCTTTTGTTCATCCTAGTTAGTTTTTTACCCCCTTCGTAAGTTTCTGTAGTACTTAGCTATAAGTCGCTTAAATTGTATAACTATATAGGGTTATATATAACTATATAGAGTTTATATAGAGTCAAACTTTACAGATCTGTCAGGAATTTTCTCCTTCTTTACCATATGTCTTCCTGGTGTAATTTTAAGCTCGTACGGTTAGAAATGCACGTTCGAATTCCGGCGAGGGCATTGCTGAGTTTTCATGTTTTTTCCTTGGAAATAAAGTTAATGACTCCATAAGTAGTATTTAGACTGTGGTGGAAGATCACCTCTTGTATTTGGCGACTGGATCCCCTCTTCTCTAGTCTTCTTTTCAGTGGGAAGGATGTAAGGAACTTTCTCTTTCCTTATCGCATACTTTTGTGGTGTAATTTGAAGCAAGTCAGGCTGGCAGTTAGGAGACCCCGAGTTTAAATCCCGGCAGAAGCGCTGTGAGATTTTATTCTGTATCCTTTTCCTAAATGTACCTAATGAAGCAAGTTTTCTGGGCGTGTAAAAATGAATCGTATTTAACTTTAAACTCAGAATGGTTAAATCGTATTTATTGTAAAGTTAAGTAATTCAACTTTTGTAAATTACTTGCATTTCCGTATTATACCATTTGTGACTGTTTAATGCATTTTAAAACTTTCGAAGCCCGGAAATCTATAGAATTTTCAAAAGAAGCTGTGTTTATCGGTTGTAAATTTAAAAGCTATTTTATGCATTGTTATAATTTCAAAACAAATTTCATTTTCAGTGTTATAATTGATGATGTTTAGGGAAAAAATTGGGTTAACGTTTTCATCTTTCTCAAACATAGACAAATTAGAAATAATAAACGAGCTGTTGTCTGTTTAAATATATCTTGGTTACAAATGGGATTGAAAATGGCTATTTTATTTAAATTTATTTCAATCAGACTGTTTTACTAAAAGGTTTCGAGATATTAGCAGCTGAAAGCTATTTTGTTAAACTTTTAATTCTGTATCACACATTTTTAATTCGCTTATAGTCTGCTACACTAAGAAGGTCTACAAGGATTGTATACACTTTCCTGGAATTCGAAGGCAATTCATTTCGCAGGCAATCAGTATTTCTTACCTGTCCCTTTGACTTCAAAATAAAACATCCTTTAGCCTATTCTTGCCAGTCGTATAGCACTTTGGATAGTTCATAGTTCCAAACAATTCTATGAAAGGGTTTCGATAAGTCGTAGGCAAGTTTATGAAAGGTTCCTAAGAAGAACTCGATATATTTACGAACGGCTTTCAAACAAGATCAAAGCGCACATAAAAATCCCTCAGTAAAATGTAAATATTTCGAAAAACCATGGGACAGCAGTTAAATGCTTTCTAAGTCATTCTGATTCGATGCAAATCCTATCCTTACAAATTCAAGAGCGAAATATGATTTCTAGGCCTGGTAATTTCCTTTGATTTCTTAGTGATTGATTCTGTGTTGGTAAAAGTGATTTCATTATAATGCCCCGAACAAGGAACACTGCGGGAATATCACTTCCTAATTACTCTTCTAAATGTTTGATTTAAATAACCAATCCTGTTTCAGATGCATGGTAATACGTTAAAATCAAAATGTATTTCCTTTTTTAAATTTCAAGCGTTTACTTGTTTATTTCACGTTTGAAAGTAACTGAAGGGAAACAGAAAGTTTTGAGCATTATTAAGAAAAGTATAATGCATTTAAATGGCAGCATTTTATTACATCATTAAGAATTATATGGTTATAATTCTGAAGCTTAAGTGAATTACCTTACAGCACGTGAAATGAGAAAAGCCTCGATATTTCTCTAAGATGGTGGGTGGGCGAAATAGTGTTAAAAGAACCTGGAATTGTAAAATTTTAAAGTTCTTTAAATGAAATTCTTTGAGCTTGAAGCTGAAAAATAACGCGAAATTTTAAACTCAAGATATTAAAAATTAAAAACAATTCACCACAATTTGTAGGATGCTTTGTATTTAGGCATAGCTTTAAACGCATAATGAATTTATGAAAAAAAATAGATTTCTCAGTGGCAGAATAAATGTGTTAAAAATGTATGTTAATGCAGTTCTGTGTGTAAGCCTAATACATATCTTAAGCTATTCCTTTGAGATATAAAGAAATACTTTGAATTTTGCCTATCGGCTATGCAGAACGAAAAATATCGAAATGTACTCTCCCTCTGTGCATTACATATTCAGGGACAGGATCTGATGTATGCCCATTGAAGATGGCAAGTGCTCTTCTGGCAATCATCGTATGACATGCGGAAACAAAACGTGATATAGAGCAGGGGATATTCTAGCATCAATATCAAGTATGGAAACCACAGAAAAATTCATAACGCCATAACGCTTTCCTATCACCTTCCAAATTTATATGCTTTACCTGCATTTATATGTATTTATTCGGGTTTATTAAAAGACGTATTTATATGGCAAAGCATATTTTGCATGTAATATATTCCAAAGTTGGAAAAAAAAGAAATTCTAGAGTTGAAAAAATACCAGAATTTAAAAATATAGTATTTGTGTGAAGATTACTGGTGGTTTTTTCTTCATTTTTCGTTCTGCATACATAACAGCTTTTGATGCAAATAAAAGATAATTTTCTTTTCTAATAAATAGTTTATGATGTAAATATTTGCGAAAATTCAGATCTTTTTTATTGCATCGTTGTTTTTCTGTATTATTGTAGTGTTGTGTATTGTTATACTTACTTTTTTATTGCGTTTAAATTGATAAGTTTAGGGCTTATTTTATTGCCTCGTGAATTTTATTTAAGTGTTTATTTCTTATACAGAATTGTAGCTCTTTCTAGTCTGAGCGCAACAACGCTTAAATTGTAAAAATAGCTCAAACAGAACGCGAGATAACAGTCAAATTCTTTACGAATTGACCTTGGCGTCGCCCAGACGGTATAGTGGTTAGGAGAGCCTACTACGGGTCGAAAGTCTCGGGTTCGAATTTCCCAGAAGGCATGGATCTTTGAAAAAGCATAGTGTCGGTGCGGCATGACGGCACTTTAAATATGCGGTGAGCCGAAAGTCCTCTCGTGTTTATTGGTGGGAGAGGAGAGGGGTGGGAGACTCTCGGATTCCTCGGGGTGCTCTTCCTCAAAACTGGGGTAGGGAATTAGAAGTCCAACCTCTCTTCGGAGTAGGTTCTGGCAACTATTGTTCCATGTGACAATGGACAAGACAACAACAACAACATTGACCTTGGCGACGTTTGGAGATTTTTCGCCAGCTTGGTGGTTTTGGGATAATTTAGGAAAACACATTTTTGAAATCATACGACCGATTTTTTATGAAGCCCGTCGTGCTACAAGATCCCAAATCGAGGGAGTCAGCTGCGAGATTTAGCTGTAACTGAATTGCGATTTACAGTTTACTATGCGAATGATTTTGAGAATTAATGATATTTCTCATGCACTGAGGAAACATTGCTAGTGTATGCTTTCTCTCTGAGCTGTTTCTAGCTTTTTACTAAGCTGTGTGGCGTGAATTTTTATAATAAATTGCGAATTTATTGCTGCTTATATGGAAAGGTTTTTTGAAAGAGATATCAACAAAGCCGTAGCTTGCAACAATATATGTATTATATACACTGCTCGACATTGAAAATGAAACACCAAGAAGGAGTGGTCAGAAAGTGATGAAATTTGGAAAAAAGAGAGAGACAGCAAGCAGCAAACGAGGCAGGGGCAGACTCTGCAAACGGCTTCCAATCACATCTCACACATGTGCGACTGGTGACAGGTCAGGAGAGTACGGTGGCCAGGGAAGCATCTGTATACCTTGCACAGCATGTTGGCAGATGCGAGCACTATGTGGTCGGGGGGTTATCGTGCTGAAAAATTGCATTAGGCAGCCTCTGAAGGTAGGGGATTGTCACCGACCGCAGTACATTGTCCAAGTATCGTTGGGCCGTCATAGTACCCTGAATACGAACTAGAGGTGACCTGGAATCATAGGCAATAGCGCCGTAAACCATTATGCCACGCTGTCGCGCGGTGTGGCGTTCCAAGGTTACTGCCGGATTAGATCTGCCTCCACGTCGACGCAACACACGTATGAGACGACTGTCACTGGATAAACAGAAGCGGGATTCATCTGAGAACACGAAGTTTCGCCATCTTGTCATCCACATCACTCCAGTCCGGCACCATTCTAAACGTTGGCGTCTATGCTGTGGGGTCAATGGCAGTCTTTTCGGACGCCGTGAGTGCAGGCCACGTTCAACCAATCGATGAAAAATGGTTCTGGTCGACACAGGAACATCCAGGGTATCTTGCACATGCTGCAGAATCGCGGTACAAGTGGCTTGCGGGACCGCCACAGCTTGTCGGCGGATACGTCGATCCACGCGTGCTGACGTCACTCTGGCTGCACCTGTGCCCCTCCTTCTTCCCACATTTCCTTGCCGCAACCATGTCGCCATAGCCAATGCACCGTGCCCACATCCATGTGGGTATCAGCTGCGATTTGACGTAAGGACCAACCCGCTCTTCTCAGTCCGTTAACCATATCCCTCGTAAAATCGTCTAGCTGCTGGAAGTGCCTTCGTTGACGGCTGCCTGGCATTCTCTCCTATTACACGTATCGTCCGGGACAAAAACCAACTTTCTTCGATAATTCGTCTGGCAGAAATAACGACACGAATATTGCCCATTCTGCGCGTTCTTTCCCTTATATCTTACTTCACGTGCGTCGGAGAGCTGAGCATTTCACATCATTCGCATAACTCAGTGACGTGAGTCTACTCTAAAATTTGCAGGACTTCTCCTTCTTGGTGTTGCATTTTCGATGTCGAGCAGTGTATCTATATATATATATATATATATATATCAATAGATTAATTTGTAAATGGCAAAATGGCAATGAATTGACGACAGCATTCAAAATTTTGTTTTACTGTTATTCAGGACTTTCTACACAAGTTTCTCCCCCATCAAAAATTCCTACACTCACGCACCTGTGCGCATTAGAAACTTTATCACTCAACGTTGATAAATTTTTAGATAGAACGTAGATAAACGATTTAATAGAACCTGGGATCCGACCGCCAAAACAGACATAAATCAACAGACGTACAAGGAAAATTAATAATCTCATCGAAGAACATCGCAACGAAAACTGGTGGGGCAAAATTGATAACTTAAACTTAAAGAATGGCTCCTTCTGGAACATCCGTAGGAAACCGAGAAATCCTAAAATCAATTCTCCTCTAATCAGGGGTGCTTTAAAAGGCACTGAAAGGTTTACTATATGGTTACAAATGCCAAACAAATAACGGGAGCATATATTAAGCACAAAATTGCTACTTATAAAATAAAATGCTTGCAATTAAATATTTTTAACATTAGAGTAAGCTGTAATTGAATATATTTGAGTATACTAAACAGTACTTAATTATAATGGACTAAGTATAGACTATAGTTGCATTTGGTTTAATTATAACTGTATAAATGTTAATTAAAATTATTTATAACTGGCTACAAGTAACTATTATTAACTATAGTTACCTACAGCCAAATATTATATGCTATAAACATTTTACTCATGATTATATTATTTACCGCTGTGTTATCAACTGCCATTTTGTGGTTACAGTAGATACATTGATCTAAGTAGAAAACTTTTACAGACTGTTTAATTTCTTGCTTATCTAATGAAAGTTTTAGACCAGAATGATTATAAGTAACTTAAAGCAAATGTATACTTTTAAAAATAAATTAACTGGTTGTTGATTCAAGGAATTTTTATTTTATTTATAACCGTAATTAAAGAGTTGGAATATTGTATGTTGATTAAATTATCTGTTCTGTGTGTAATACACTCGTCCAGACAACTATTCAAATAACAAAGATCTTATGAAACATTAAAAAGTCCGACATTCTGAACCGGCTGGCTGAACGCGAGTGTTTCTAGATTTTCCCATGTGTGACACAGATGTGAGCCAGTTTCACTTAGAAAATCCTGCATGAAGACGTCCATCCCCACAAGCAGATAGTCCTAGAGTTGATTTGCATTAATCGAAAATCCTGACATCCTAGCACTTTTTCTATCATATACGTAAAGATTAAATTATGAAATCAATACATTGCAATCAGTTGCAATACATCGCTCTTTTCTATTAAAAGTTCTTTAAGTATTCATTACTGATTTCAGAAATCAAGGATAACAAAAGCGAAATTTTATAAAATTATTTGAAATGATTTAATTTAGTAGTTCAGTTTAATCTAACGAAATAATAATTTTTCCAGAAATTTAACTTTTCCTTCTACTTACGAATAGGAAGCAATTTATTATATTTTTTATCTCTAGCTTAACAAGGACAGTTCCTTAACGCGCACGACTTCGCGTGATGTGAATAAGGTGAGCTTTCTGTTATATTCATGCCCCAAGTTAACTCAGAAGTGAACGACGTTTAAAAGGAAGTGAGTTTAGAAGTAGATTTGATGTTTTTCGTTCCTCACGGAAAATTAAATGCAAGGTCCTTAGGCTTTTCTAAAATTAAACTTTTAAAATCCGAGATATACATTTTTTTAAAGTTGAAACTGGTCGTTAAATTAAATGCTTGTGATGTATATCTTTTGTAAATACAACTGTACAATGCAAATCAATAGACATTTAACTTCCTATATTTACTGTAAAACTTTTAATGAACTAGCAATTTATTACGTAGGTGCTCATAAATCTGTTCATGAGGGAAAAATTAAGATAATTTAAAGAAACGCCATTAAACTAAACGATTTAAAAGATACTGCTTCCTTTAAGGGCATAGCAGCACAGTTTTGTTAAAATGCAGTTACGATTCAATAAAAATTTACCTACGAATAATTCAGAAAACAATACAAAAATAAACATAAGAGTAGAATAATAAACTTAACAAATAAAACAGGGAAGTATTCCAAGTTAAAAACTAGAAAAAAGTAATTAATTAATGAAAGATATCCAACCGAAATGTATACATAAGAAGAAAAGAAAAAAAAACGAATTATCTAAATAATTCTACTCAATCAGAGTAGCGGAGATTAAGGAAACAATTCAAATTCTCAAAAAAAATATCCGCTTTTGGGAACAATCGAGACATTAGTCCATCGAAATTTCACTCTGATTAAAAGAAATTCAAGTTGAGAAATTACGATCGCTAGGTTATCACATTTCCTACCAAGACCAAAGTAATAGATTTGAAACTATGTAACATATTAAAATTATAGCAGAACAAATTTCATACCAAAGGTTATATATACATTACATTTTCAAAACAAGTGATCAAATAAGAGAAAAACCAAAAACGTAAAAGGAATAAACGAAAGTGATAAAGTGTTAATGCAAATAAAGCAAAATAACAATGTAAAGTGAACAATATATTTGAAGTCCCCCTTTAAAAGCAAAATGAATCGTATGTTATTATTTTTTTTTATTTCCAATGCCATATTAGAAGACAAATGTAGTCAGAAGAAGAAGCAGAAGAAACAGGTAATAAAACCAAAACTACAGTAAGTCTATAAATCGTTCATCTTGTGCCGAGCTGTCCAGTATCTCTCTTACAAGTGTCTCGAATCCAGCGCAGGGCAGTGGCTCAAGTGGTCCGCGTCCATTTCCTGACGAATGTTGTACAATTGAGAAGGAGGACTTGGAAATGTTTTGATACGATATAGATGTTTGGAGACTCAATCATGGCCAGTAGCGAGACGAAAGGTGGCAACAGATCTGTCCCTTGGACATTGTGGAATATTTGTGATTTCCTCAATCCATTTCTCGTCTTTGTTTGCCACTTTGGTATTCCTTTCTAAAATATTTTTGAATTAACTGTTTTGCGGTATAAAAAGGAATTGCTTTATCTGTTATTTGAACAATTTTGGTTGCCTTCTTTGCCAGGCAGTCAGATATTTCATTAACCTGGAGTCCACGGTGTTCTGGTACCGACTGCAAAGCAACATCTCTATGGCTTTCTATTAAATTATTAAGGGTCAGACCGAATATTCAAAATATCAGCTGAAACAGGAGCTTCAGATGAAGCAATGATCAGGAGGGCAGCCCTAGAATCTGATAGTATAACATCCCTTGACAAATTATTAGATTGGCATTGGAGCTGTGAAAAGGCGATTTGAACTGCTGAGATCTCCGCGTTAAAGGCTGTTTTAAATCTTCTGACAGGAGTGTAAACTGAGAAGAGCCTGCAGAAGACACCAGGGCCAGCATCGATACGGTCATTCAACACGGAGCCATCCATAAACACATGCAGCCATTCATTATCTGGGTACAATTCATGGATAGTCTCCAAGGCTACAGCATTTAGAATTAAGTCATTCGTTTCTTTCTTAAAAACCTTACTTGATAGGTTTATTCCAGCCACGTACTTCCTTCCTTCAATTGGACATTGTGACTTGATGAGATTTTCCATCTCCCAGTTCAATCCTCGTTGTTCTTTCATTTAAAAAACTCTCTGAAGGAAACCATACTGGGTTTTAAGGTTCCGTGAAGATATTTTGATGAATCGCATATTATAAAAGATAGGTAAGTTTGAAAATTTTAATAATGGGAAAATGCTCAGTTAAAGCGACTTCAAAGTAATTAATAAAGTGTAAAAGTTGTTAATTAATAACTCAAATTTTAGAGTTCATAAAGAGACAGACAGAGAATGAGAAACAAAGAAGAATCAGTAAAAGAAATGAAGAAAAAATTCTAAATATAAATTAAGGACTATTACAGGTCATAAAGAGAAACAAATTGAGAAACTAAAATGAGACAAGAATAACAACAAACATATACGTCTATACGAAAATAAATATACAACACCCAGCATTTTCAACAAATATATCGGTATAAACTATTAATTCGGTATACTTAGAGACAGATCGACTTAAATTTTATCTGAAGTAAAGTTACTTATATTATATCTTATATTAAATCTGATATATAAAATTATATTATTCTATGTAATTAAATTATATCTGCAGTAAAGTTAATGAGATGCGTAAATATGTGAAGTAAGTATGAGTTACAAATGTATAATAATGTATTTTAAGTGACCCCATTCTGGTCAGTTTTCTTCTACCCTCGTACTTCATTCGATTTGAGAATGAATGCTTTCAGCATTTCCTCACAGAAGTGGGAAAGACGATCTACCAACAGCTCAAATTACCATCTATGTCAGGGCAGTCACAAACATTTTCGATTGACTGTACTTCATATATGCATTTTTTTGAGCAAGCCGTAATCCAAATTATGAACCTTTATTGTTAGAATTTTTATTGTGATATAGTTTATTTCTGCTTTTCCTTTTTACATCTATAAGATATCATGAGTATATCGAGTCTACTTTTCACGACAAAGAGATGCAAAACTCGACTTTTCCATAGCAGCAGACATGGCACTTGCATTTGCTGCAATCTGACTCATTGATACCGGTTTCTTCTTACTGACAATGGAGACTGAGGACAATTTTACAAGCTGGTTTTACAAGCTGCCGTAGTCGCAGAATGATGTTAGTTAAGAGTATATGCAGAAACTACATTGCAAACGAATTTAATGATTTTAAATCCATTTAGTTTGCCTAAATGCACCGAAACCATGCTGCGAAACTCAGTTTGCAGGGTCATTAGGTTTGCTTCGGAGCAGGAAAACTACACTAACCGAGATTCGAACTCCGGAATTCCCGACTGCCAGACTTCGCATGACACAGCGAAGGCACGCTATAAGGAAGGAGAAAACACATTACACTCTCATCCACTTAAAGAGCTACTGGGAAGGCGAGAACCTAATCGTCTATTCCTGGTGATGAAGAATTACTGTCCACTACGTGCTGGGCATATCAAGCGGTAAAATCGCTGAACACTGGTAGTTCCGACCTGAGTTCGATTCCAGACCAAGAGGCTGGCTGCCTGGGCGTTTTTAAGGTTTTCCCCATGTGTAACGTGTATATGAGCCAGTTTCCCTTATAAAGCCCTTCATTAAGGAATTCCTTGGGCAGTAGTTCTAGTGTGCTTTGCCATAACCAACTAAATAAAGCCACTACATTTCGGCTCGGATTGGACTTGTTGAGTCATTAGGATTATCGAAGCAGTAAATGTGAAAAAAAATGCAGTCTTCTTGCCAAAATTCAAACTCCTAACTTCCCAATGCTAGTCAGGCGTGCTTTCCAATTATCCCACTAAGGCGCGCGGCAAGGAGTGGAAAAATCCTTGTAAGATTATAAACTGCGTAAAGTTCGCTGAACGAGCATAAATGAACGAACGAAAATAACATACTGATATTCGTTTCAGAAATATTTATTATTCCCATAATATAAACAAAGATGCCTATTGTTTTTGCTAATGCATTTTACAGTTTAACAGAGAAAGGCAGTATGTAATTAAAAAGTTCCTAATAATCTATAATCGGTTTTTAATGCGATGCGAGTGTGTAAGAATGTATGTCAGATTAATGGATGAAAGTCATACATCCTCCTGCATGCTATGTATTTTAAAATTTCGCTTATTTGAAATGCGTGAACAATTTTTATGTCCTGTAAAATAATAGTGATACGGCATCCTCCAAGCTAAATCCTTTTGCACGACAAGCCAATATATGCAACTGCTAATAATAAATTTTTGCAGATCTTCCCAACGGTATTTCCGAAGTACTGATGCTTTCTGCATCTAAACGCATTTTTAATTTCGCTAATGAATTGTGTCGCGTTTGAGACCTATGCCGTCGCTCATGAATCTCCGATTGATCTAAGAGTTTGCTACCAGGGGGCGCAGCAAGCTGTGTCTCTAAAGTTAACGAATAGGGTAGAGTGGAAAGTTGGGTGTTCTAGAGGACCATTCACAGTTGGTTTCGCTGCAGCGCTCCAGACCTCGCAAGGAAAAGTAACTTTCCGGGCTGAGTCAAAGTTGCAGACTGCTTTGGCGGATTCAAAGTTCGTGGACATTTGCAATAAATGGTCCAAAGCTCTTCTTTTTAACGCCTGCTCATTTAAGCTTAAAAAAAAGTAACTGAGATATTTCATTTTACTTCGATAAGAAAAACTATTTTTAAGTCCTTTCAAGGCTCCGGATATTTTATTGATTGATTGAATGATTGACTTCAGAGACTTATCAGCTTCAACTATTATCATAGTCAATAGACGGGTAAGTTTTGTTTTTAGAAGCATGTTAAAATATTTTAACACTGCGTATTAATAAATCAAGAATATAAGAAAAGTATGTGCATTTTGGCGGGAACTGTATAAAACTCTTCCATATATCAACGTTTTCTATTACATACATTATCAGATATTATCACTAATGCGTTCACGTGTGCGTCCGAATAATTCTTGAGCTGAGTGTTCGAGAAGTAAGTGTACTTAAATAAAACTTCTCTTGCAAAATTATTTTAAAATATGTTAGAAAACCGGATGACTCTATTGAAAGATTAAGAGCAAACAATAAACTTGATTGCACTTTAAGCAATTTTTGAAATAATTAGGTTACATATTTGTAGCTTGTTTAAAAAGAAATGGCTTTAGAAATGCATCACAGCAGTGTTGCAGTTTATTATAGATCTATGGTTTTATGCCTAAATGACTATGTAACAAATTCTTCGTAGTTGCAATTAATTTTTCTGTTTAATACTTGTTTCCTTTGCATATATATATCCTTTTCGTTCTATAATAGATTTCTTGATATATTTTTCTTCAATAATTACAGATCAAATCCTTTTTAAAGATTTTTGCTTCTTTTATGCATTCTGATATGCTGAGATTATTTTATAGTCGCAAAATTTATGTCGAATTTGAAATAAAAAATATATTTTAATTAAAATGGAGCTTTTAATTATTTACGTAATTTTAAGTATTTACGACTTGTAGTTAAAAACTGACCTTTTAAAAATTTATATTGGCTTACAGAAATGTTATCACATATAAATGTGTAAGAGTGGCTAATTCATATTTATGAATTATTATAAAGTAACCGTTACATTACCTATTGTTAAAAACGTTGCATATTGCATGTATATACGTGCGTTTGGTTATCGTTGGCATTTCTTTAGAAAAACTCAGGGAAATGCAATAGAGAATAACTTCTAGCCAATACTAAACTCATTAAAAGTTATTTAGTCTAATGAAATCTTTAAATTTGCATGCAGGTTATAAAAGCTTTTAAAAAAATTATAAACTTGTAAGTATTCATTTAAAGCAAATATAAAAATCTCGGTATAAGATACTTGTGACTTACATATGCATCGCTATATTTAACCATTTGAAGCATCGTATATTTGTTACATCAAATTTTAAGTTCCTTTGATGGGAGGTAACGACCCTTAACCTTTTGTTTCAAACTTGCAGTTCTGATTTTGAATGCATAGCAACATCAAGAAAGTGAAGTCACTTGTTCTAATAGCAATCTTCTTTTTAAGGAATATATTTCCTTATACCTTATATTGCATCTCAGCTTTTTTGTTATTTTCTTATATAATGGAAGAGTTTATTCCCACTAATTTCTCTGTATTTCAAACTTGGTATGACCGCCCTGTAAAGTAATGACTTCTTCTTTCGAAGAAGAACGTATTCATTAATCATAGATGGTCTTAATGTTAATAAAGTATTTCTTGATGTTGCTATGATCTTGAATACATAGCAACACGAAGAAAGTGAAGTCTCTTGTTCTAATAGCAATCTTCTTTTTAAGGAATATATTTTCTTATACTGTGTATTGCATCTCAGCTTTTTTGTTATTTTCTTATATAATGGAAGAGTTTATTCCCTCTAATTTCTCTATATTTCAAACTTGGTATGACCGCCCTGTAAAGTAATGGATTCTTCTTTCGAAGAAGACCGTATGCGTTAATCATAGATGGTCTTAATGTTAATAAAATATTTCATGTTTAGCTAATTGATATGATACAGTAATTTTATATTCCTAAAGATTCTATTTTACACATTAACATTGTTGTTTGAGTTTGAATAGCACAAAGCAAAAATAAAATATAGCAACTAGAATTTATTGAAATTTAAATCTACATCAACACCAAATTTGATTTTACTTTACATGTTAGAGACGAAATACAATTTTTCCTTGGTTTTAATTATAAATGATGTGTGGAAAGTGATTATTTTAGTAAACACAGAGAAAATGATTTTGCTATTAGTATTTCAAATACATTCATGTAACGGTTGTCGGCAGAACTGGTCTTTTACGATGGAAGACATTGAGAAAAATAAAGAGAAAAAATGAGCTTCGATAACTCTTAATTCTGGTGAATACGAAGCATCTGAAGTATCCTGTAGCGTAGTCGTTTGTAACAACCCTAGATATTTATTTATTTCGCTACGAGTACAAGCTGCATCGAGTTTGAAAATACTACGCATATATTATGATAAATGCACTCTAAATTCCAAAGAAGGTAAAGTAAAAAGGTTGAAAATCTTTCATTGCTATATATATATTAAACTTTTGTTTATAAATATGAAGTTGCTTATTTCAGAAAGTTTAGGAAATTTGCTTTGAAAAATTAAATTTTACTAAATGTTATAATGTGAAATCTTCAGCCTCTCTATAAGCTTAGAATTAGTTACTGTGCTTGAAACTGGAGAAAAATTACGCTCCGCAAGCGTATCCATAAGAATAGTTGTCTGTACCTTTAACTATTTAAAGAAATTTGTCGTTATTCATTATATAGCGATGAAATTTATTTCAAAGCACTATAAAGAGAACAGACTTCTTCGTCTAAAAACATTTTAATTATTTAAATGCAAATGAATTATCAAAATATATAATAGTTTTTAACAGTCTACGAGCACTGTAGCTTGAAAATCACGTAAAATCGCTTAGTCCTTAACAAAATGTTTCAGACATGGAAAGCATTTAATAGGCAGTTAGTTACAGAGTACGGATTTAATACGTTTTCAAGTTAGGTTAACTAAGTATTTAGTAAAATATGATCTCCACTAATTAAACGTAGAAAAAGGTTATTTATATTACTGTTATAATCAGGATGCCGCTAATGATTTTTGAACATTTAAAAAATTGTTGTTTATAAATTTGTTTAGAAACTAGATTTCACTTGCTAAACCAACTTTTCATCTAGCAATAAATTCTGGCAGAGCATTTCTCGCATGAACAATCACTTTGAAACCCTTTATCTCAACTGGCAAAAGGCCAAACGTCAGTACGTGTTTCCAAAGCATTGTTGCATTTCTAAAAGGCCACGTACTTGCAAATCCCTTTCAATGCATTGTTGCAGTTCTCACCTGTTGCAAGAAAACTTCACGTTATTTTCGTATAATTAAAAATTGATTTCTCACTTTCACGTTATTTCTAAAGAAAATTCATGTCAGCTTAATGGTGGTGTTTTCAGTCTGGAATACCTATATGCAGAGGAAATTTTGTGAGTCGATAATTGTGTAACAGCTGCATAATGTTTTGTGTTTTGAATTTGTTCCAAATTTCTGTTCTTAGTTACTTCGAGCATACGATATTAGTGAAACATTTCATTCTTTAGTATGTTATAAATCGCCAAAATATAATAATTCATTAGATTTTAAGCCATAAATTGTTTGTAGTTCACATTAGCTTTAAGTTCACACTAGTACTATTATCTTTAATTATTTTCCAAATATTGAAATACGATTTTCTTGCAGGCTAATATTTTGAACATGATTTGCAAGGATCATTTGTTTAACTTTCCTTTGTTGTTCTTGTTACTTATGATCACTTGTCTGACGCAGTCAGCTGGAGCCCACAAAATTCCTCGTAGCAAGGAGCGCAAATTTACGCTTGTCCTTGGCCACAGCCTTGAACACCTAACAGGTGACAGTGCGATTGGGCTCAGTCTCCCCCCCCCCTAATTTTGATGGAGAGCACCCCTCTCCCCTTTAACCAAGCCACAGGAGAGGACTTTTCGGTTCGCCGCATATTTAAAGTGCCGCCATGCCGCACCGACATTACACATTTACAAACATCCATGCCATCTCCGTGATTCGAACCCAGGCCCTTCGATACGGCAGTCAGCGACGCTAACAACTATACCGTTGGGCGGCTAACTTTACTTTACATAATATATTACGTAGAAAGTTGTTTCTCCTGTATGAGAATGATGTGAATAATTTAGATGATATTCAAACTGCGCTTCAGTATTCAGATTATCCACAGAGCTCATACACAACAAGCAAAGCTAAATCTTCTGGACAGTGCGGATTTAATACGAATATTCTTTCGAAACTAAATAGCTTTTTTATCATTTTAAGGTGGATTATATTGCTTAAAATTAATTTATTATTATACTGTTTTAATATCTGAATCATTTTGTTGCTAAGAATATCACAATAATATCAAATTTGCTGAAAGGAAGATTATTTTCATATGGGAAGTTCAAAATGGTCTTCGTCGTCGTCTAGCTTTCGAGTAAATTAATTGCTTACTTATTCTAGTTCCCTTTTTGTGAATGCGTATTACATATACCTCCAGTTTCTCTGTTTGTCAGTTTATGAAAGAAAACTTGGGGTTTGGATTATATGAAATAATGCTAATATATTTACCACTAGAATGTTGTTAATATTGTTACGAATTTTATATTGATTTATCTTATAAGGTATTTCTCCCGCTTTCTTCGTATGCCTTCGTGGTGTAGTGGTCAGCACGCTCGACGTGTAACCGAGAGGTCCGTGGTTCGTTTCCCGGCAAAGGTGTTGCTCATTTTCCACAACTTCTGCTTCCAAATAAATACCTAAGGTCTCTACACTGGCTCTCGAACTAAAAAGGTGGTAGATGATGATTCTCCACCACGTGGATGGGGAGATTGGATGCCCAAAACCCCACTCGCCCTTTAAAAGCGGGAGTATATAAGGTATTTCTCCCGCCTTCTTCGCATGCCGTCGTGGTGTAATGGTCAGCAGGCTCGACGCTTAAGCGAGAGGTCCGTGATTCCCCGCGAAGGCGTTGCTCATTTTTTCCAACTTCTGCTTCCAAATAAAATATCTATATACAAGCTATTTTTAGTAGAATTGTAATTAAATTACTTCATTTTTCCGTGCAATGCTGAGAGCGACTAGTTTTAAGCGAAAGCTACGCCGAAAAAGTAAAAAAAAAACAGGAGCACGCGCGTTTAACACTTTAAGAAATAGATATCTCGTAATTGTACTGTTTTGCTATCCAGAAAAATCGAGAAAATAGATTTTACCAGAATGTTCTTATAAAAGCCAGAGAGAAACATCTCAATTGAGTTGTTTTAAGCGAACTGTAGTTGTTTATTTAGTGTTGTTATTGATTATAGCGAATTCGCGGTTAGATCGAATTAGCTTTCTCTGTACTTTGAATTTGAGTTCTGTTTACATTTTAGTAGTTTAAAATCTAACTACTGTGAGATATTGCGATGTTCTACGAATATCTCTGAGGGAATTTCAGCATTTTGTTTAATTTCTTGGGATAAGAATAAATTTTATTAACTTTTTATCGACTTGTGCATTCAATCCATTACGAACCCGTACGGATGCAACAACATCTGTAATAATGAAGCGGATGTATAATATGGAATTGCAAAGAATATTAACATCGATGGAGTATAAAGTTTAGCGGATGAAAATGGAAATTGTTTTTATGCCTATAGTAATTCATTCTTTTCAGTCGTGCAATTTAAGTTCATGATATTATGGTAATGATGAAAACACAATTAATAAAAGTGCAAACGTCAGGAAATTCTGAGGAATATGTGTTCATACTATTTGTGCTTTGAAGATCGAAACTTAGCTTTACAACTAGATATTTGTTTTGTTGAATCAGGATCAAGACCGTGATTCTAACTCCACTTTCCAAATGCATTCATCAACTGAAAGGTTTTTAAGTTGAGTCAGAGTTTTTGATAGAATCAAAGAATTATTTATCACTTTTGAAAGTTAAACAAATTTAAAACTGCATATAGCATTTGTTTTCAACGAGACGACGAGACAGCTTATAATGTATTTCCTTGTATTGTATAATGCCTAATGATGTAACTGAAAAACACGTCCGGTTAGCATCGGTAGGTTCGGTATTCGTGTCTCGGCAGTGACACTGCATATTTTTCATGTCTTCTGACTTAAATAAAATGCTAATGATATCTGCCAGCTTTCATGTTAGAGATACAATCATAGCGAATAATTCATGCTGTTGAAATTTCATAGTGGTGTGATCACGTTAAATTCCAGCTACAGATAACTTTACGCTACCTGAATATTTATTACGAAATTAAGATATATGTAGACTCTCGGATGAGCCCTGAATTTTGTGTTTTAAAATTGTTTTCTGTTAATTAAGAAGGGGGATTAATGTTGAACAGTATGAATAGTCTCGGGAATCTTCTCAAAAACAATGCCTCTAAACTTTTCTTTTGAGACATAATATCCACTATCATGGACATAAAAATGTTTCTTCATATATCCATGTTACTCGATGCATGAAACATCACAATGCAGAAAATTTAAAACTATTTAATGCTTTGTGAAACTTAATATTATTTTCGCTTCAGACATGCATCCATCTTTTAGTTGCAAAATTATAGTAAAAATATCCATACTTACGGTACTAAATACAATATATAATCGACTGGTTAATTATGTATATGAGGAAGGCAGAGTGGAGAAAGCTTATTCAACAATTTGACTTCTATAATCTGAGCTTGTGTCCAGACATTCTCTTCCTAATCAGTCATTTGAGTTCAGAGAATATATTGCGTTTCCCCGTTTGACTTATTAGGGAAACATTTAAGGATTATCATGAACGAGAATCATTTGATAGTCACATCCAAATGAAGTCTGTCGTGAATTATAGTTAATTGTTTATTATAACATTATGTTTTTATGTTTCAATGTTCAGTGTAGATAAGTCATAGCAACATATAGCTTTGTTGCAAAAACTTGTGTTTAATAATTCTTACTGAGACGTCCAATTAACATCGATTTCAGCGATACAGCAAGCTATATTTAGTAAAGTTATCTGTAGCTGGAATTTGACGGGATCACACCACTATGAAATTTCAACGAAATATCAATTTGTTAACTATTACGTTGGGACATTAAAGGATGTTTATCATAACTGTAAATAATTTTTTTCTGAGATAAATTTAAATGAACTCATTTAAGTGAACTTTAACGTAAATGTAAGTTTCTGATTTTTAGGGCCTGATAATTTTATGCCCTGAAGTTAAATGTAATAGTAGTAAGAGTAGCATTTCCTATTAAATGGAAAAAAAAACGCGACAACAATTTTTAGTAAATGATTTAGGGAGTAAAATATCTGTTTCATGTTTCCAAAGGGACAAAATAACAAAACTGAAGCCCGAATGTAAATAAAAATTTGTATGAGGCTTTTAACCATGTAATTGCGTAGCTTGGGTTATAAGATAACCTCCAGAATAACAGTGAATTAAATTTGAAAATTTTTGTACTTACAAGCATAGAAAGTATCAAAGTTTAACACGCAATTTTCCTATTTTAAATAAAGATACTTTAAAAAAAATTAATGTTTTTTAATACTTACAAATATTTTTGTAAGTTTTAAAGAGTTTTGAATAAATATCTCTACTATGCTAACTAACTTTCTGGAATAAGCCAGTGCAGCGTATTTTCCCTTGGTAATTGCTCAGTTATGAAGAACTTACAGGCTAAATATAAGTGAATTATGTTAACTCTCTGATTTATGCTGCACAAAATAGCTATAGCCTGCTATCTGAATGGAAAGCAATTGGAAATCAAAGGGTTTGGTTTGGTTTATTTAATTTCAACAAAGTACATGAAGACTATCTGCCTAAGAGAAGGGATGCTTCGTGAAGGACGTTTTAAGGAAACTGGCTCATATATACTTTACATGTGGGGAAAACTATGAAAACGTCCACACAGGCAGCCCTTTTGTCGGGATTCGAACCCCGGTCGAAATACCAATGTTCAGCAACTTTACCGCTAGGCCGCAAATCAGAGGGAGCTTTTGCAATTGAATAGATCCTACTTTTCTTTAGAAATGCTTGAAATATATATGTTCCAAACTAAATCATTTTCACTGAACTAAATAATAAATAAAATTACTCATTATGAATAAAAAACGCCTCTTAAAATTTAACTTTTCAAAACTAATGGTACTGTGTCAGTAGCAAGCCATCGAACCTAACTAATGTTAACTGATGTCGTTATCGATTATAATCTTGTTGAACTGAAAAATGTTTTACTATCTTCCCTTTATGTAAGCTTATAACATCTGTTGTGGGTTACAAATAGCTTCGCGATGTCTATAAAGACCATAAAAATAAGGCGTTACGATTGCTCTGCGTTGTGAATTATCACCACCAGAATAGCTAACAAACAAATAAACAGACGCAGAATGAAAACACTTCAAATTTATTTTACTTTATCACTTATGAGTGTTTAAATTAAAATGTGCAAACACAAATTTTCCAGCCAACCTGTACTTGTTCTAAAACTCAAAACCTCCTTTCATAAAGGATATAAATTCAATAATTTTAATCTAGCCTAAGCAAAGACCACAAGATTACTTAGACCGTGAGATAATTTCGAACACACACGCTTACCAAACAGGATCAAACCTCAGTTTAAGGTATTCTCAGCAAGGCCAGCTTTAGCGGTGCTAGAGGTCTATTTCTCCGATCGGTAGGGCAGCGGAATGAAGGCCAAACTCTCACACTTCTAATCATCAGAAACAACAGGAGAAAAGCTTTCTAATTATTTATGTCTAAAGGTCTAAATTTAAAGCCTTACAACTCGGCTTCATTACCCGAAGAACACTAATGTAATTACAATCATGACAACTCACCCTTTCACAGCCCCGCACCAGCGCTATTTTAGCCCCGCACCAGCGCTAAAAATGGGCAGTAACAGAAGAGTATCAGCATGGCGGATTGAAATTGCTAGTCTTCTCTCTCAAACTTAAACCAGCGTTTGTTATTTAAGATTCACTTCAAATTATATTTTCTGGTGAAACAGATAGCACAGTAGAAGTTCAGGAGAGATTTAACATACGAAATAACGCATTAATTAAAATACCTCATGCCCAGGAACGTAACTAGCATTTCTCTCAGACTGGACCCTAGAAAAAACGGAAAGGGCAACAAAGGGTAAACAAATTCTTAACTGCCACCAAACTAAAAGGAATCCCGCAAAATGATAACAATTCCATCTGCTGGTGGACCTTTCTGTTAGAAATTGTAAGTCATAAAATTAAAGGATTTTTAGAAACTTTTTTATGTAGTTGGATTTTTTGTATCTTAGTCATAATAATCTGAAGACACTCAATGAGTGAAAAATTGTTCATTAAGTTGTAATTAAAGCAAATCGTATATATAATGCGTATCATTTGAAAATACATGTAAATATGTTCCTATAACATGCTTAACAAGAGCGTGCAAAATTCAAACGTTATTGAAATACGTTTATTTAGGAAAATATAAATTCAGAGAATTTGCTTATGGATAGAGTCTATTGCACCGTAAGTCATTGGGTTTTGCAAAATTGTAACGTTTAATAATAATAACATCATAATGGAACGATTAGAAATTAGCAGACGTAATTAAAAATCAAAGCGTTAAAAAGTATATAAGGTGTTTCTCGCGCCTTCTTAGCATGCCTTCGTCGTTTAGTGGTCAGCACACTCGGCGCGTATTCGATAGGTCCGTGGTTCGAGTCCCGGCGAGAGCATTGCTTAGTTTTCATCTCTCCAGCTTCTAAATAACCTAACGTCTCTGCAAGTGTTTATTAGAAAATTATAGAGCATTTTAGAATATTTAATGGAAAATAGCCTTGTTTACAACTGATTAAGTGAAAAGCAATTCTGATATTTGTATGAATATTGCGTTTTCGTTATTAAATGTTTGAACCTGTAGGTGATAAATTTCCATTTCATGTTCTATTTTGTAATAATTGTGAGATTATGCATGTAGTGAAAGGGGAACTATGCGGTAGTCATTATTCGACGAATGAAACTAAGCAGTTTGAAAGCTGCCGAAATAAGGAAAGATATTTATCCCATATTGGCGAATCATAATTAAGCCTAATGGAAGGATGCAGACACTTTTTGGTTTTCTGAAAAATATTGTCATGAGAGTTTCTAAGGATTTTAAGTTTTACTAACGTTTGTTTTATTTTAAAACTTTGCTTTCCTCTCTTATTTTCCAATTCCGGTCAGAATAAGCGCGAATAGAATTTCTTTATGCAAATGAGGTTGCAAACTGTAGAAGTATTTAAGACATGGCCTTTAGCCAAACGAAAAAAGTAGAGAGACTTCTCGATGCCTTTACCAGGCGTGTGCTTTTCATGTCTGCCTTTAAGGCCAGAGCTTAGTTCTCGTTGATATTTGAAGACGTATTGTAGTCTTTGCATTCCGCTCACTACATACGTAGTATTAAAAGGCCAATCTTCGCGTTACTACGCTCTGTAAAGCATCTACGTTTAGTTCTTACTTAGTTAAGTTAGTTTATTTCTTATTTTATACGTTTTATACCATAAGTGTTGGTCTCTGTGTCCCGAAGTGCGGTAACGGCTGTACGCTGTGAGAAATAAAGGGTAAAGTTAACTCTCCTTATCTTTGTCGTATTTTTTACGCACGGACGGGCATAGCTTTGAGTAAGCTAACTGTTCCGAATCGGGCCTCCAGTTATGTTTGCAAAATCAACTAGAAGGAACAGTAGTCCTGACAAGTTGTCAAAATGTAAAACCTGGAATGTGTTTTATTATTTAATCATAAATGAATCAGAACACATCTATTTAAACAGTTCTTAATATTTTAAATACTTTCCATTGACCCTATATTATTTAAACATGCAAAAGATTTCAAGCTAAACATTGAAAGAATATGTATTTTAAATGTATATACATATTAACAACTAATTTTGAGAAGAAAATATTGCATGGATCTATGAAAAACATCTGCTGAATTATATCGTCATGTTTCGGCTATGTGATTCAGAAGTTTGTTCTTATTTCGGCTATGTGATATATATACGCACGAATACATATATATTCTCTCTCGGTTTCTATATACATACATACATTCTCTCTTTATATATGTATATACAAAAAGGAAAGAAAAATATAACCCTTTCGAAAAAGCTAGAAATTGATATATCAAAACTAAAGGAGAAAGGAAGATTCAGAAAATAAACAAACACTAGATGCAAAGAAGTGTAAAACAATAGAATAAAAAAAGAATCCAAAGAAAACATTTGTAGAAAGTATGTGATCAGTAATTACTTGTAATAAAGTGTATATGTGCATACATGAAAGGAAAATCATTATTGTAATACATACACTCACGTTTGTGAAAATTGCAACACCAAGAAGGAATCGTCATAATTGAATGCAATTTAATACACAGTTGAGTGGTAGTGGTACAAATAAATGATTAAATGTTCAAAGCAAACAAACAAGAACAAGAGATCAGAATCAGTATTTTGTGTGGCCACCACGCGCCGCAATAAGTGCTGCTACACGACGTGGCATGGAGTCAAACAAAGTTTGAATGTCTGACTGAGGAAGAGCATTCCATATCGTTTGTACGCGTACCCAAAGTTCGTCTGCAGACGCAACAGGACGAGGATCACGAGCAAGACGCCGACCAATGACATCCCACACATGTTCAATTGGCGACATATCCGGGGAACACGCAGGCCAAGGAAGAAGCTGTACCTGCTGCGCTGCAAAGAAGGATTTAACAATCCGAGCAGTATGAGGGCGGGCATTGTCCTGTTGAAATACAGCGCCTGGCAAGCTTTGAAGGAAGGGAACAGCTTCGGGCTGTAGAACTTCACGGATATACCGGTTGCTGTTCAGATTGCCCACAATTCGTAGCAATTGAGATCGTCTATGATATGCTATGGCGCCCCAGACCATAACTCCGGGTGTTCGTCCACTGTGGCGTTCGATAATGCACTCCGGAAGGTGGCGTTCACCGGCATAGCGTCTGACACGAATGCGGCCATCATGGTACCACAAATTAAAGCGGGATTCGTCAGAAAACACGACATGCTGCCAATCAGCACGCCAGTCTCTATGCTGATTGGCCCATTGTAGCCGCAGGCGGCGATGGTCGTGCGTTAGGGGGATCCTGTATAAAGGAGTCCGTGCGCGCAGTCCACACTGCAGCAGACGTCTACGAATTGATGAAGCACACAATGAAACACCTGTAGCTATTGACCACAGTGCTGCCAATTGTCTAGAGGAAGCTGTACGGTCCGTCCGCGCCATGCGGACCAGGTGTCTATCATCGCGAGCTGACGTCACATTTCGGGGTCCACTCCCGGATTTCCGAGTTGTCCGACACTCGTCCGTCCACTGCTTCCAAACGCGCATCACTGTGCTGCTGTTACGCTGCACACGAGAGGCTACTGCACGATACGACAATCCAGCTTCACGAAGGCCGATGATTCTCCCTCGTTCAAACTCTGTAAGTTGTTCAAATCTCGCTCTCTTTCGTCGACGAGGCATAAGTACAGATTGAGTTAACGTTTACCACTAGCAGATAACCACCGATAACCATACACGCCTCGCTACAGCCGTCTATTTATTCGGATCCATCAGCCGTTCAGAGGGCGCTGCTCAGCATACGCATGCGCTACGGATTTGCAATTCTAATCATTTGCATATCATGCGCTACTTTGCATTTCCTGAAAATTTCAGCTCACTCGCGTAAGTCCTTCATGGTGTTGCAGTTTTCACAAACGTGAGTGTATATCGCGATTTTTGATTCATCCTGCTTAAAATTTCCGGATTTAGATGAATTCAGAAGTATCCTATAGAGGATATAAATCCTACAGAGAAATATCCTACATACATATTATCTGGAACACAGATCTCATCAATTGATAATCTTAGAGCTAATTACCGAATCGATAATGGTGCTGTGTCTGGAAGCCTAAAGCAAAATCCGCAGTGAACGGATATTAAATGTTAGAGTTTTAAACGCAGTAATTCATAGGTTTTAAATAACTTGAGTTGTACAAAAATATCTTCACCATAGTAAATAAAAAGTACACATGCGTCTTCTATATTCAAGCAACAAGGTCTTAATTAGTATCTGAATCAACTGTTTTAGGATGACAGTTGTAAACACTTCGGAAATTCTTATGTCATGATACCTTTCTCATATCTTAATAATTTAAATGTTATATGGAAGCAAAGATCACCTATTCTTTTATTTTACATTTTTCACACACTTCGTTTCCACTTAAGTATGAATATTATATTTTTCATTTAGTTCCTGCTTAGAAAAGATTCAGGAAAAAACATTTCCTTCATTGTACTTACATTTTAATATGAATTTTCCTCCACATTGAAAATTAAAATGAAATGGTAAAATTTGAAAGAAAAAAGTATGATTTGACACCGCATGTTATCCTTTTAAATATACGAAAATATATTTCAGAGTTATATATATATGTATAGATTCATTTTCACAGTTGAATAATTTTCTGAAAAGTTTAATAAAATGCAAGTGTTTACATGTTTAAATATTAGATAAAAAATTAAATAGAATAGTGTAATTCACATGCTTGGAGAAAACACGTGTTCGTGTGATTACATTTGTACCAAACGAAATCAATTGTGGATCCATCAGACCATTACAGTGTTTGTTTTGAGAACAATCAAATATTTAGCTGTGCAGAAAAAAACAGATACTGGTGTTATTGAAGCGTAATCGAAATATTACGTGAATATGCTTTTAGTGAAGTTCAGTGTATACAAAGTACATGTACTAATGTGAGCTAAGAAAAAGTAACTTTCCACTCTCAAACGTAAGAAGGAAAAGTGTAGCTGCAAGTTTGAAAGTAAGAGACAAATAATTAAGCTATTGCCTGAGTTATACGTAAAGCAGTTTATTTCCATAATAAAGTCTCTAACAATGTCAGAAAAGGAAGAAAAATATAAAAAAATCTCTGAATAGAAGAACACAAGGCATTTATCTGAAGGACAGTAGAATTTCATCTTAGGTCCTCGGTGATGTTTGGGTGTAATTGATGGTTCCGCAAGTAAAGAATGATAGAAGCGTACCAGATATTGAATTAAAATTTATGATTCATAAATAAAACGTTCAATTCATATCCTTCAACAGCGCGATACGAGCTACAATTTGCAGACTAATGCGTTTGAACTGACAAACAACCTGTGGAATTAAGTGAAGTGAAATTACATAATAAACGTGTAGAAATATCGTCGTTCTTATTTAATCTCTGAAATATCTGATGAAATCTTGCTTCTTTGATATATACTACAAGTTCTTTCTATAAGTAACATAGCTTAAAATCGTACAGGATCTCTTAATATGCGCAAGATGCAAAAACAGTTACAATAAGCTTGTAATGATAAAATTGTAGAGACATTAGGACATTTTGAAGCAGGAGTAGATGAAAAATTAGCAATGTCCTCCACGGAACTCGAAATGTGTACCTCTCGAATACGCGTCGAGCGTGCTGACCATTACACCACGAAGCCATGCTAAGAATGCGGGAGAAATACCTCGTAAAGTAAGCTACAGATTATAAAACATTCAGAACTTAGAAAAAGCAACACAATAAACAAATGCTTGCAATAATTATGATATTAAAGATTTATTCTAAAGCTATTTCTCCAATTAATTACATAAAATGAGAACATCATTAAAATAATAAAAAAAAACAGGAGAGGTTTTACGAATAAAGTTTTAGAATATCTTTGCCAAGATGCAGCATTGCCCATCCTTTTTACAGTCGCTCTTTAAAGTTACTACTAGGTGAATTTAACATGTATATATATATAGATATATATATGTGTGTGTGTGTGTATGTTGGTACTTCCTTACGGGTTTGTAATGGATTTAATGCTCAGAAAACCGACGATAGCCGGATAAAATTTATTTTTCCTAAAGAAACATTTTACAGTTCTGGAATTTTCCGCGAAAGTACTCGTACAGCTCTTCTCACATTCAGTAGCACATTCAGTAGTTAACGCTTCAAACTACTAAGAGTGTTAAACACAACGCAATGCAAAGTGCATCTAAAAAGAGAAGCTCATACGAAGATCTCAATAGTCCGAAGTCAACTCTCAACTTAAAAACTGAGAACTGATGCTGTCTGTGGTCTTATGCAAATTTGCTTCTTCCGTCTAGAAATTTCTAGTACCTTCCTTTTCTCAAAATCACTGGAAGGCATATATGGTTAAAGTTGCATCTAAAGGCCAGATACGGTTAGAGTTACCTATAAAGATCAATTACAGTTGTTCAGTAACACAGGGACCGGACCAAAACGTCGCCGAATGTTCGCCGGTTGGTGACTTTCGATGATTTCTCGCCAAATCTGGCGACAGAAACTAGTGGCCAAAATCATCGCCAGCTTGGCGGTATCTCGCCAGTTTAGCTAGATAGCCATTTACATCAATGTTAAATAGACTTGACCCTGTAATCTTATTATTTTTTTGGCAGAGCTTCGCTCTCTTCAGACTTTTCGTGTTACATTGTACAAAAATTCGTAAATATATTTATTTATTTACTGATGTTATTATTATTATTAATTATATACATAACTGTGTGTCTGTGTACGCACGCGTGCGTGTGAGATGGTGAGGGAGAATGAAACCATTTCATGCCTTAGCTACGTATGTATAGAAAAGACAATCAATTACCCACATCAGTCCTACACGATTTCTTAAGTGTCCAGTTCATTTCTTTGGCATCATTACGCAATTCATTTTTATCAATGAGTAACATTTCAATTTACAATCAATGTGTGAAATGTTTGTATAAGAATTTTATTTATCTGTGAAAACAAATGTATAATGTGTGATGT
>KK121117.1:758105-770723 GCA_000611955.2 Stegodyphus mimosarum | reverse complement strand
ATAGAGTCATCATTTTCGGAGAAAAAGGAGAACTTGTATATTATTTTAATGTGTTCTACACTACCCCTACTTACTCCACTTATTACCGAGATAATGTATATAATAAGAAGTTATATTCAGGTTAAGTTAAGTGTGGAAAGACGGTATCAAAAAGAGCTTTATAAATGAGCGTATTTGAAAATGAAAGAAGATGATCACTGGATGTCAACATTCTTGCTACAGCTGCATGCCTTGTGTTATCAATAGTCAGCAGCGCAAATCTAAACTCAGACATTTCGTTACTACCGAATACAGAATGAAGCGAAAATAGTGGAGTGCTCAATATTCGCCGGTTCAGGCGAGTGTCGAAAGTCATGTTCCTTGTCACATAACAACAAAAACGTCACCGATGGGAATATTTTATACTTTGCCGCTTTTCCTTTTGATGTTGAAAAAGATCTATAAGAATTGTGTATAATATTATAACTTTTATGTTTTGAAGTCTTGGTTTCGGAGTTCTGTAGATCCTGATCTTATATTTTGCAATATCTGATTTCATATATTGGCGGTAACATCTTCAGCTTCAGTAAACACAAAAATTATAATTTTAGTTAATGAAATCTTCAGCTATACTTCAGTTACACCTTCTTTGTTTAATTCCTGCCTGAAACATAATGTATCTCAGCTATTGCCAACTGATTATTTCTCAGGATATAGATTGTAATAGCCAGTGTAGTCTGCAATATCAGTTGAAATTAGAAGGTAGTAATTAGTGATTGCTTGCTCTACCAAATATATATTTGTGTCACATATATATATATTCGTGGCTGCAGTATATATCACATAACTCGTGACTCGTCATTAAAAAGCATCAATGTCGCGCTTTGTGGCCGTATATGAAATTACCTCCCGAATTACAGTCTTGGAATACCCAGTCTAGGTTAACAATAGAGATTTGTTAGTGATAGATAGGTATTGCTCGTATTGGTCTAGTCGAATCCTAAGCATTCACAAATGAAATAAGGAACTGAACAAAAGGTTTTATATTAGCGCACTCAACATTAAAAAAAACTTTATCACCGGGATTACACGACATGGCTTCGAAACCGCTGATATTTCTTTCTTTAATGCTTCAAGCTATTTGATTTAATCTCACGAGGAGTAAATGTCATTTAATGTATTACTAGGAGTAAATGCACCAGCAGGCAATTACTCTTGGTGAAGTAACCCCGTGTAATGGCGAATAACAAATCAATAATTTAAAACTGATTTGTTATTCATTTTATTATATAGACTATAGAACAGTATTTAATAAATGTATTTTACTCTCATTAACACCTTAAGGTTCTCAGAGTCAAAATTTTAGCCTTTAATACTTTTAAAATTTTTTTAAATCAATTTTAGTTTCATACGTTTATACACTTTGCTGAAACTAATGCATATCTTTAACATTAAAACTCAGCCACATACGGCGCTGAGTTTACCTTTATATATACTTACCGAGAAATGACTGTATCTCTAGAAGAAAGCTTCAGTACATTACTGCATGCAGACAACTTTTACATTCACTTCCTGTTTTGTCACATTGTTTTCAAAGCACTTCTGTTGATAATCGGTATTCCTGCAGTTTAACAACGTATTTATGACACGTGACGTTAGACCGTAAACTGCAGTTTTCAGACTGCAGTTTTCGTCTAATGTTAATTACTTCTCATTTATAGTTCGATTTGCTTGATCTCAGACTGGAATAAGTTAGATAGAAAATAGACATCCATTAATCATTTAACAGAATGATAGAATATCATTTGTCTTAAGATTTACACTGGAACTATATCTTAATTTTATCACGGAAAACGTGACTTGAGTATATAATGAAGTCTGCAGGATAATTCAGATAATCTAATTCTTTAAAATGTCACAAATTATATTATTTACTCACTTTACTAAATTTTAAAACTTAAGTCAACGGTGCCGTAATGAAACTGCATATCATGATTAATTAGTTAACTTCTACGTAAAGTGACAATATATCTTCCAATACATAAATGACTTGTCAGCTAAATTTGAAACTTAAGTTATTGATCACACATTAAAAAATTAAAAATTAGTTACGAAACACAGAACAAGCTACAGTAAATTTTGCTCTCTAAGTCGAGCTGGAAGATTGTACAGCATAGAAGGTAATTTTTTTTGTTTTCTGATCAGTAGCTAAGCTACTTCATTGTTTCCTGCTTCCTGCAATAGATTTTATAAGCAATTTCTGTTGAAAAGCGCAAGGTGGAACGTTTTGCTCAAGAAAATGAAAGAATGGAAAAGGAAGAATAAATATCTTTATTTCCGACTAAGAAGTAGTGGCGCCAACCGGCTATATTTAAAGTCTGGAGTTAGGCTCCAAAGCTTTACAACATCTCTGAGACTGGAATATTTCTTTAAATGAGAGTTTTAAAGATTGATTAGACGAATCCTTTGAGAATGTTTGATAAAACATTAAGGACAAGGATGATCCTTAGCAACGATTGCAGTCTTTATACTCAGTCTACTTTAAAATATTTACATAAAGAAATATTTATGTAGATCTAGTTTTTTTCCTTACAGTACGACAGGCCAGCAAATTCGTATCTGTCTTGAAAAGTAGCTGCATTACATCTGCCATTTATTTCCTCTTCCATCGCTTCAAATAAAAATATACAATTTCATAAAATAGAAAATATGTTAAGATATCTAAATTATTCCTATAGGTAAACTCCTTGAATAATCGATTTGTACTGCCAGTTTTTGACCTCTATAGCACGTCGTACTATTGATCTTTCAACGTTGCAACACAATTTTCCCAAATATTAATATTCAAGTTTTCCCCTTTTTATAAATTTAATTTTAAATTACAGAAATTTATGTGCTTAATTTGAAAATTGTTCTGAAATTCTGTATATTTCACTCTTACTAGATTAAAAATTTACTAAACAATGGGTATTTATAAACTGTGTATTGTTGTCAAATGATTAAATTTAATCATTTAAGAAAAATTAAAGGCAACGTAGGTAAAATAAGTTCTAATGTGTTTCATCATTCATTCTCTCATATCTTCACATTCTCCCATTATTCACAGTAATTTTCACTCTATTCTTTCTCTCATATTCTCATTATCTTCATTTATATTCAACAGGTTTTCTTCCTTCATCTCTAGAAAAAGAATAATCAATATCATGCTTCTTCTAATTTTGTTTCTATATGGATGAAGTACGGGTATTAGTATAGGTATTCGGTATGAAGCTGGTTTTTAGCTCTTTGACCTTTCTAACATTTCTAAATGATTAGCCTTGTGAATGAACTGTTTGTGTTGGGTTTCCGTAGTTTTGTCAAGTCTAACGCAAATGCTCGCTGATTTGCCTTAGGAAATCCTCCAAGGAGGCTATAGCCCTTGAGTTCTTTTACTTTGCGAATCTCCCTAAGCATTATCAGACCAATTTAACTTTTCCTTCAACGCTACAGTTGCATTGTACAGAAAACTGTAACAAAGGAGTTAACAAACTGACGAAGTTTCTACATGACAGCATTTTAATTATAGCCCTTTCTAGGATTTTAGATCAAATTAATTGGAATAAGTGAATATTTCATTTTCCTACAAATTAAGGAAATACTAACATCAGCAATCATCAGTATTTTCTAGTCATGTACATTCGCATGCATCTACAAAATTAAGTTCTTAAAATTATTAAGACTTCAAAATTACTAGATATTAGATCTAAATTTGAGTAATTAGTAATAGAATTAGCTAATGCTCTGCAGCTAATCAAAGTCCGGAATTTAAAAACTGTCTGCAAGCTGAAGTAATCAGATGTTGAGTGAAGTTAGAAAATTAACATATTCTGTCGCTGTCAGACATTATTTTCTTTAAATCCGCTACTTGGGTAAACAAATCGCATGGGCTGTAAAAAATTTTCATATTATGTCACAACTTGATATGAAGTTATAAGGTATTTCTCCCGCCTTCTTAGCATCCCTTCGTGGTGTAGTGGTCAACACGCTCGGCGCGAATTCGAGAGATCCATGGTTCGAGTCCCGGCGAGGACATGGCTCAGTTTTCAACTCTCCTGCTTCGAAATAACCTAATGTCTCTACAGTGGCGCCCGAACTAAAAGGTGGTGGATGATGATTCTCCACCACCATGATTTGGAGACTGGGTCCTCTAATCCCTGGTCGCCCTTTAAAAAGGGGACTATATATTATATTCCTCTCGCCTTTTTAGCATGTCTTCGTGGTGTAGTGGACAGCACGCTGGTTCGAGTCCCGGTCAGGGCATGGCTCATTTTTCATCTCTCCTGTTTCGAAGTGACCTAATGTCTCTACAGTGGCACCCGAACTAAAAGGCGGTGGATGATGATTCTCCACCACCATGATTTGGCGATTTTTGCCCCTAATTCCCGGTCGCTCTTTAAAAGTGGGAGTATATAAAGTATTTCTCCCGCATTCTTAGCATGCCTTCGTGGTATAGTGGACAGCACGCTCGGCGCGTATTCGAGAGATCCGTGTTCGAGTCCCGGCGAGGGCATGCCTCATTTTTCATCTCTCCTGCTTCGAAATAACCTAATGTCTCTACCACGTTATGCAACCTTATGAAACCAGCTGAGTTCCTTTCTTTCCCATTATGCTCATCAGTAGCCGAGGTGTAAAATTCACTGAGTAGTGATAGTACATGATCTCAAAATTTGGCTAATACTCTGACTGCATGGGAGGTTTCTCTTAACCGTTCGTCATAAAAGCATTAGTTTCCCTCCTTCCTATTTTCTCCAATTATTAAATGAGCTGATTATTCAAGCAGCTGTTAAAGAATAAGTTAAAAACATTGTAACGCATATTATATTAACTAACCAGTTATAATTATTTTAATGTAATGTTGTAGAGTCATTAGGTTATTTTGAAGCAGAAAACATGAAAAATGTGCAATGCCCTCACCGGGAGGCATATAAGCATTCCGTACCGCGCCACACGCATAGGAAGAAATCCATCCTCATGATTGGATATGGTTCCCGATGATATTATTTCCTCTACGCTTAGGAATGTCTTGACTTTGCTTGGGCTTGAAAGTACCCCTCTATACCGTTTGTTTATATTTTGGTTGCAGTACTGAGAAGATTATTACTACTAATGAATTAATGCGTTGCATTTTTGTTGGCAGGAGATTACTCTTCTCACGACACTCTTGTGCGCTGAATTTAATATAAAAAAATGTATTTTTTTATTAGTGAGATAAAATATTATTTCTCCCAATTTGCTAACTCCTTAAATGTGTATTAATATTAAGTGCAGAAATTTTTGATAATTGTATCATTAATTTAAAACCGTTCATATTTTAAAGGTGTTGTAATTATTAATTCATTATTTCATGTTCATTATATATCCATTCTTTGCTGATGCAATCTCCGAAAGCATGAGACAAACCAGTTTTCGCAAACAGCAAAAACTTTGGAAGGGAACATAATACACAGTAAATTTATGATATTTGTAGTCAGTCTGATAAAGTAAAATTTATTTTTGAAGTTAGACCACTATAGATTTGGAACAGAGCAATAAAGATACGTATGCATATATATAGTGAATATTGATCATGAATATGCACTTTAAGAATATTACCCATTTTTTAATGAGTAACATCTTTTGTACCTTTGCATAGAAATAGTGTTTATCAGAGAAGGTACTTCTTTCCTTATAGATGTGTATTCAGCGATGATACTAAATGAACTTTTTTCTTTCATTTAAGGCAAAAGAATATTATAAATGTGGAAGACACGGACATTAAGATGGAAATAATATATGCAGTTGCAAAGGAAATATTTTCGGCAATGTGAAAGGAAAGGAATACAACAAAATTTCAATAATAATGTACTTACTTACACATTGCCTTTACAGTTGAATCGAGATCTTCGTTTAATCAAATGGGTTTTGTTTTCTAACTAAATTCATAAACTCAGCTATTTAAAAAATCTATGCGCTTTCGATTGCTTCTGATATTTACAGCATCTTTGAAAATTTTTATAATTATATTATTCCATGAAATGGGATGCCATATGCAGAAGGCTGCATGTAAATGTTTTCGTCTGGTATTGTTAGTAAAAAAATAATAATAATAATTTTCACGCTTCCATGACACTCATGCGCTTCATTCAACGAAAACAAGACCGAAAACATCCCTCCTAAACGTCATTACGCCTAGAGAAAATGATGTCATCGGAAAGTATGTCCAATCACAAGCACGGATTTGTCCCTAGTCGCGTGGCGCGGTACGGAGTACTTATATGCCGCCAGGACTCGAACCTGGACGTTTCGAATACGCGTCGAGTGTGCTACCATTACACCTCAAAGGCATGCAGAAAGGATTAAGAAAATACGTTATAACTTCTTAATTTTACTGTCACCAGTTATTATGATTTTGCTATGTTTGCCATAACTTCTTCCTTGCATATTCGTCATCAAAATAGCTTTGAGAGTATATAAGATGAGGGTTTTTGAATCTTAGGGAGAAAGATGTTATGGTATTAGAGTCGTGTTGTTATAATTCCTCACCAGCTGTGTCTGAAAAGAGATTATTCTGACTTTTCAATTCTCTCATTAACCGATGTTCAGACTTACGCGCTGGTAAAATATTGAACAAACTTATAGTTCATTTTTTTAATGTGTAATCTTAGACTACTTCCTCCGCGTGTGAATTTAACTAAAGATTATTAATTAATTTAAATCGCCACAAATGGTGGTTTGTCTGTAGCACAAGTCAGACTTAGAAAAGTTACTTTAAAACCTTTCTTAGAATTTTATGAGTTTTAAGACGTAGCGATAATTTGCTATTTTGTATAGTAGGGACTACAGGACTTAAGTTTAGTTTTCAGATTAATAGGCAACCCTACAACACTAATAGTCATGTCTTAAGTTCATATTCGAGCAATTAAACTGTATTAGCTGCAAGTCCTTTGACTGTTTTTTCCGCGTTCTTAATAAAAATGGCGAGTCGTTTTCTCTTAGAAAGCACTACAAAGGCACTCTCTACTATTCTAATACGTAACTCTGAAACTTTTTATCCAACAATTGTTTTACGCCTTATTGATACTTACACACTTACACTTTTTGCTTTTACTTCAATGTTTATTTCGCCCGAAAATTAAATCAAGAATATTACCGTAAGCACAACAGTCATAATTCTAGTATTCAACTCAAGCAACTCACCAGAGTTTTTAAATTTCTATTTACAAGAATTAAGACCAAATACACAGTCCAGTCACATTAATGTGACCACCACGTACTTTCCATGTCAGAGTTAAATAACCAATCACAGAAGGCAGGTGGCAGCACAGTGCAGTTGAGCGTATATAAAGGGTGTGTGAGGGCTTCGGAAAACATTTCAATCGTTGGCGTAATGCAGAAACGAAGCGATTTATCCGACTTCCAAAAGGGCATGATCATTGGCTTTCGGGCCAAGGGTGGAAGCATTTCCGAAACGGCTGAGTTTGTGAACTGTTCGCGTGCCGCCGTGGTAAAAGTGTACCGTGCATGGCAAAATGGGACTGTCCAAAATCAGCGACGTGGCAAATGTGGTGCACCACGGGCCATAGATGACAGAGGCGAACGACGGTTGCGGAGATGCGTTCGGGCAGATAGACGGGCTACCGTTGAGCAACTGACCACCAAAATGAACCAAGGGGCTACCAAAAGTGTCTCCCAAAGTACTATTCAGCGAACATTGCTGCGTCTGGGCCTCCGAAGCAGACGCCTGGTTCGTGCACCTATGCTGACTGCTGTTCATCGACGGCGAAGGCTAGAATTTGCACGCCAGTACAGCAGCTGGACGTCCACTGAGTGGCGACAGGTTGCGTTTTCGGATGAATCGCGTTTTATGCTCCATCGGACAGATGGACGTTGGCGTATAAGGCGTGAAACCTCTGAAAGGAACCACCCTGCAACCATTGCCGGAACGGTCCAAGCTGGAGGCGGGAGCATTATGGTCTGGGGAATGTTTTCCTGGCATTCTCTAGGTTCACTGATCATTGTGGAAGGCACAATGGATCAATACAAGTACGCATCTGTCCTTGCGGACCATGTTCACCCCTACATGCGCATTGTTTTTCCTCAGGATGATGGCATCTTCCAGCAGGACAATGCGAGGTGCCATACAGCTGCCAGTGTACGTGCGTGGTTCGAAGAGCACCAGGATGAGTTTACCGTCCTCCCCTGGCCAGCAAACTCACCTGACTTAAACCCAATCGAGCATCTGTGGGACCATCTCGATCGAGTTGTTCGCGCCATGGATCTTCAACCGCGTAATCTAGCGCAGCTGGCCACGGCATTAGAGTCGGCATGGCTCAACATCCCAGAGAACACCTTCAGGGACCTATGTGACTCTCTTCCTGCACGTCTCGCAGCAGTCCGCTCTGCGAAAGGTGGTTATTCTGGCTTTTGACAGATGGTCACATTAATGTGACTGGACTGTGTATTTACCTAACTCTACCTGCCTAGCTGTTCTTTTCTCCAACGAATTACCTTCTACTCTTCTAACCAGTATCCCTAAATAAACTTCAATTAACATACAAGAGGTAAACCTAAATTAAAAGACATATTTGCTAATACTATAGTTAAGCTTAATTACTTGTTGTTAACCAAAAGGTATCACCTTTCCTTGCGGGGTTTTAAAGCAACCCAAATATTTAAATAGAAAAGCACACAAATTAGATTTCGTCAAACAAATCTGACTTTAAACTGAGTTCATCTAACTCGCTGTATGTTTTAATGTAACATAAACGGCTTAATATAACGCATCGGACCTCAGTTAACTACGGCATAGCATTCCAAAGAAGCTATTAACAGATATTTTGCATGGAGCGCTCTACTGTGCACTGCTTTCACATACTATTCAATTTAATTCAAGTTCTAACGAAGGTCGAAGGAAAAATAGAAAGCACAGAAAAGTATTAACTTAAAATAATTTGCTAACTAAAGCAATCTTGCTTATTTTTGACAAGATTTTACATTCATTAGGTTTTTTTCTTTAGGGAAGCCCAGTGGCACAGCGGCTAGCGCGTCATGCATCAGCACCACAGGTCTAGGGTTCGATCTTTGGGCTGGGCAAGGTTGATTCAGTCTTTCATTCCTTGAGGGAGTCGATAAAATGACTACCAAGTTCACTTGGGGACTAAACACTGGGGAGTCCTACGACAAAACTGGCCATTTGTCCAGGCAAAGATACATAAGCACCCTGGGGCCCGCGGTCTAGAGAGCAGATAGCAAGGCACTTCCGGCCATTGCTGTCTAAGGGCTGTTTGCGCCGCTGAGTTTAGTTTAGTTTAGGTTCATCTATACAGGAGACATGAAAAATATACAATGGTCCCTCCTGTGTTCGAATGTTGGATGTATTATTTACTTACACCACGAAAGCATGCGTAAAGAAGGGAGAAAATATTGCATATAGTCCACCTAGGGTGATTGGGGATAAGCGGACCCGGTCTCTAAATCCTGGTAGTGACGAATTATTGTCCTCCACTCTTATGTTTGGGTGGCAGTTGTAGAAACGTTTAGAATTTTTAGAATGAAAGAAATACGCAGTGCTCTTGACGGGGCTCGAGAATAGGACTCCCGGATTGCTAGCTGGACGTGCTTACAAATACACCATAAAAGCATGCTGAAAAACCTCATAAGAATATATAAATATAAAGAATGTAGAAAGAAGAAAAAAATAACAGAATGCCTTATAAGAAAATACCTTATAAGATATTTCTTTATACAGTTTAAGAAATGCAGCATTTCATTTTAGTTACTCTGCCTAGCTATATGTCGATGTATAAAAGTTTCTTTTTCCGTCGTATAAATGGATATCTTAAGCTCATCCCTCGTTAAACAGATAGCCCTTGCGTGCTTTACCATAATCAATTAAGCACCCTAAATGTGGAAGCATTTGAAAAAATCGGAAACTGCTCCATTTTCTTCTTATCATCAGTAAAAAGGGAGAAGTAACAAGCTCAGTTGTACGCTAAAAATAAAATTCGCGTTCCAGATGCAAGAATACGTAGTAAGCTTATTACTTTATATTTTAACTATTTGATCCTTCCGAACAGTTTGAAAAGGATTATTCGACTATATCGATATATTAAACAGCATGGTTTTCTGGACTCAATAATTTGATTATTGAAACATTTATTCGATTCGTTTTTGCCTTGCTATTTTTACTTTCCACACAACCATTATTTAATCTTCTTTATACTGTAACAGAATAAGGGTTGTAAGATATATGGTTTTACTGTTATATGACTAGATACAGAAAAGAGGTATAAAGCTTTAGCTATTTTAAATTTCTTTTATGTGTGCTTAAAACCCAAACCGAGCCAGCTCAGTGAAGGGATATGAAAACATCTCGCTTCTAGTAGTACTTTACTCAGTTTAATTCTTCTCTTCTTTGACATTAAATGTAGAATTAATCCTTTGTATTACTTTTGTGTGTCTGTATGTAATCTCAAAGTTTCTTAGGCATTCACGAAGGTATGTTAGGAGATATGTTACGTAACGTAAAAGGTATTTTAATCATAAACTATTCACTAAATTCCACAATTCAAAGAAAGAAGGCAAATTCATATTATTTATTATTTATTATTTATTATAATAATAAATAATATCCAGGCTAAATAATATGAATATTATTATTTAATTAATAATATTCATATTATTTGTGAGCATTAAATTATTTGTGAGCTTATTTGTGAGCATTAAATAAGTTCCCAGAAAGAATACTGAAGTTTTTTTATTTCGTAGTTCTTTACTAACTACTGAGAAATTACTTGGGAAGCCATAATTTCTCAACAAGAGCTCTCTAGCTCTGAGTGATTTATTATTCAAAATTTATTAGTTTGCAATGACCTCTGTCGTCTCTAGGGTTGACTGCTCTCCAATGACTTAGATCAGCGGTTCTAAACCTTTTGACTAACGCGTACCATCTAAACAAAAATTGAAAACCTTTCGTACCACCACTACAAAGTACTACTACCACCACCATTCTTGAATAAAGCTCAGATCGCATAAATTTACGAGAAATAACCTCAATCAGGATGTTGGGGTTTTAAAATTTGAATTTAATAGTTAAAAATGCTTTGCTTCTTTGCGTACCACCAGTTGAGAACCCCTGACTTAGAGAATAAGACCGCCTGAACATTGTTAGTTTGGTCCTGTTTCGAATGTAGGTGAACATCCTGGCTGTCTAGTTTTCGTAATTTTCCCCATGTCTAACTTGAATAGAAACCAGATTACCTTAATTATTTCTCCACGAATTCTTTCTTCCATTACAAAGATAAGTGTTGTATGTTTTGCAATGAATCTAATCGAGCTTAACTAGGTTTCAATTCATGACTTTGGTCCACAGAATGGCACTGGATAAACTGGGCAATTCGGATTATCTCTAAATAATTTCTACTTGACCATGACGCTGAGTAATGTGATCCAGGCTAATTTCTACTAGATCATATTACTCGAATAATTTCATCTCAACCATGAGTCTTGATTAACTTATATTTAACCATGAAGCACAAAGAGTTTCTAGTAATTATAAATAATTGACTAATTTATAGGTGTCTGAGAGATTGTAGTAACTTATTGACAGATAAAACGTGATCTGAGGCGCACATCGCAGTTGTCTGAAACGACATTTTACCGAAAAATATAGAGAAAATCTTAGAAGCAAACAGAAAACTCAAATTAAACTTTTAAATTGAAAGTATAATTTTAAATTAAAAGTATATATAAAATTGTAAATTAAAAGTTTTAATTTTAAAGTATTTAAACTTTCTCTCACAAGCTAAGGATGAGTTTCGATAAAAAGATTAAGAGTTGATGTCACCCATTTCAAATTTATTCGTTCGGTTCAAAACAGTGCATGATTTTTGAAAATATTTTCTAAGGATCATGTTAGCTATATAATTAATCTAAATCTAAAAAACAGAAATACCCTTTTAAAAAGAACAATGAAAATATAATTTCGAGGTTTAATGGAAACAAATCTTTATTTCCATAGTTGAGAAAACGTCTATGGAACGAATAAAGAAAACTCTTATCTACACTAAAATAAGTTAAATGTGATGGCAAAACTGAAATTTATTTTTATGTTTCATAAATGCATGGAAGAAATCAGAAAGTTTATTAAGATTTCGTTGATTATTCTAAAATCGCGTGCTTTATAGTAGCTGCTTTTAGATCGTTCTCGCAATTCACAGTAAATTTGGAACCAAAGAATCACAAGAAAAGTTTGAAATAATCGTAAAAATATATTACATCAGAAACTGAATCGATGAGTGATGTTAAAAACAATGGAAAATGAGCAACATACATTTACCACTCAAAGTATTAACACATGGATTACTAGTAACACAAGTCACGGAGGGTCTGAATTTGTATTTTGTAGGTTTTAACTTTTCAACAGAAAATTTTTATTTTCATTTAAATTCCGTTTCACATTATTACGAATTCTGATAACTACCAATTAATAATGTCAAATTACTGCTCTTGAAAATTCTGTATGAAATAAATATACGAACTAAGAACTCGAAGGCGTTTTTGTTTCACCTTTCCTTTTCGTTTTCATTTTCTTACCTAAAACGGCAAAAGTCCTAAAAATCT
>KK121117.1:746300-758059 GCA_000611955.2 Stegodyphus mimosarum | reverse complement strand
TAAGTATTTCTCAAATACCTGATTAAAACAGCCTTCTGTTAATTAATTCACACCCACAAGATAATAACCTCGATTATAAAAAGCGGGCAAAGTAATAAATTGCTTAGTAAAGCAGAAGTATGTTGCAGATAACTTTAATTTGCTTTGCTTACACTCGTTACACTCGTTAAGCAAGTTACGCGTTGTCTGACTTCTAAATTAATCTTTGTTCGATGTGTTATTTTGACTTTAATTATAAAGCAGGTGACCTCAATTCATAAGATTTATTTTAATTAACACTTTTTGCTTATATTTAAATCTGTCCTGTAATTCTGTTACATCGCTTGCATCCACCACAATATGCAAATGAGAGAAGTTTTCAATAGAGTGAGAATTTGGTTTGGCAATTCCCAACTCCTTAAAGTAACTCCTCTGCTTGCAAGGTGGAAGCGCTAAATTTTTCCTGCTGTTGATCTGCCTTTTTGTTGTTACATATTAACAAACTAGCTCGTGAAACTCACCAAGCAATGTAGTAGGATGGATGTTAGATTGTGTATTACTTATAAATTTGAATTTGTGTGTTTTGTGTTATCCCTGAGAGATTCCGAAGTAATTTTTGTTAAGTTTGTTTTGTACTTCAAAATCACTACAATAATTTCAATTGAAAATTGCAATAAATTTCATTTATTTTATTTTATGCTTTTGTTTTTCTCGCTCAGCATTCTTAGTTGTAGTAGATGTTGGGACGAAAATTCGTTTTCCAGGCTTGAAGATTAGTTTAAGTTTAAAGAAAAGTGATTTTAACCTTACAACTTAGTAATTCGAAGCGAAAGTTCTAAGTACATACCTTCCTTCTTTCTTTATAGATGTCTAAGAGCACTTATTCCCATATCTCTTAATAGTAGTTTATTTCGACGTTTCGAAATGGAGCGATGAAAGATGAAATTGCATTCAAGTATCATTAAGAGTATTTGAATATCGCTATTTGTGTTACGTATATTTTTTTTTATTTTGGTAATCATTAAGTATGTCGCTGTCGTTCGAGGATGAATTAGTGTTTAAATTTTGTGAGCATTTCAGAATATGAACTTTAGAACAAAAATGTAACGAATGCGGCATTAAAACCTTAAACAAGTTTTAAATTATTCCTTAAACATTACAAAAATATGAGATTATTAAGGCCAGTTAATGAATACTAGAATTTTATTTCCGTAATATTACATTAAAAATCAGTTTGGTTCAGGGAAACGTTAAGTTAATATTATATTTAGTTGCTTTGTTTTTTGACATGAACGCTGTTTTAACCCAAAAATGCTCGAAAGCCGACAGATTTCTTTACTTGCTTAATGAAGCAGTGTAATTACAATTTTGCACAACATCCATATAACGGCAAGTTATTAACTACTTCTCTTGAGTAGTAACTTCAGCTACGCCTTTCGTGACTTGATCTCTAACTTTCATAAAGAAATATTTGAATTAATAGGAATTATGATTTGCATCAAATGCGAAGGTATTACATTCGTAATTCTTCATTTACGCCAAAAGCTGAATTTCAAGGAGTTTCTTTACAACAAAAAAAACTCAAAAATAAGTTCTGTATTGAGATATTTACGGCAAGTGGGGGAAAGTAAAGATCAAAGTATTCATAAGAATTTATTCAATGTGATCGATATTCTTCTATTGATGCATTAAACCTGACATTTGCTCTTGCTTCTTTTCTTAAAAACAAGCTATATTTGTAAAGAAAAATCTCAATGATATGTTGATAGGCATTTGTTGTATATTTCAACAGTTTTCTATCGCTTTTATGACGCAAATTGAAAGCCATTTGGGATTTTCTATCACAGAAACGTTTTTGTCTTTTATTTGCAACAAAGCACGAAAACTCTTAAGATACTTTACTACATGCGAGAAGTAAAAGTATCACACACAGTGCTTTCTTTAGCCAATCTCATGAGAGTACTTTCAGATTCTAAAGACACCAAACACTACGTGCTTTCTTAAAGCGACAGGAAGAAAAAAAACAGAATTCCAGAAGAATACTTCTAAAGCAGCATATAATTCTTCTCTCAAAGGAACTTGGTCTCGTTGTGGTAACAATAACTTTATCGGATCAGTTTTTTGCCTAACAATTTTTCCCGCTGTGTGAGTTGAAGAAAGAGTACGATACATTGTCTGTATTTATATATTTCAAATTCTTCATGTCATAAATATATTATGTGTTAAAAAAGTATTAGAGGCAAATACTGAATACGTAAAGAAGACGAGAGAAAAGTTTACATTGATGATATATCTGACACTTAAATTATTATAGTATCATCTATCAGTATAATTTTTTTTTCTAGGAATCTATGAAAGCAATCATCATAGGTTCATAAAAGCTGCAGTTTATGCCTTTAGGATATTTCCTTATTCTACTTGAACATCTATTGTAACTGGTAATAATTCTTGAACCTCAACTTGTAGGTTTTCCCTTATTTTGCGTAACAAATTATTTTGAGTTTGATACTTTTCTTAATCTTTCATTTTCCCCTCGCATTTCCTTTCCAGGAAGAAAATTTAAAGTTAAGTTGTAGGGACATTAGGTATTTTTTTGGAACAAGAGAGATGAAAAATATGCAATGCCTTCTCCGGGGATCGAACCACGGACCTCTAAAATACCGGCTCAGTGTGCTGCCCATTACACCACGAAGGCACGCTAAGAATGTGGGAGATATACCTTATATACTCCCCTTTTTAAAGGGCGACTAGGGTTTTAAGGGACCTAGTCGCCAATTCTGCGTGTGGAGAGTCATCATCCACAACCCTTTTAGTTCGGGCGCCACTGTAGAGACATTAGGTATTTTTTTGGAACAAAAGAGATGAAAAATATGCAATGCCTTCGCCGGGGATCGAACCACGGACCTCTGAAATACCGGCTCAGTGTGCTGACCATTACACCACGAAGGCACGCTGAGAATGTGGGAGATATACCTTATAAAGTGAGCATTAAGACGGGTAATACCTGTGTTTAGTCAGAGCTTGTTTTTGCCAGGCAGCGCACGTTTCGTTTCTGACCTTGCTGTTACACCCTTTGGCCATTTCAAATAATTACCACGCCTGTTAATTTTGTGAGTCAACCGAAGTTAGCCATATTTTAACGTGCTAATCCAGCACGGAAACGGACTTCTCCGGTACAATCACGTTTTCATTTTCATTCCACTTTCCTTAAGGGGATGTTCAGGACATTTTCGTGTTGATTTTTTTTTCGCTGATGTATGAGTGACACAACCGATACCATATTCAATGGTGACTGGTGTCAACGATGTGTCGGAGTTCACTATGAGGATCTGAGCGTACATCGCTTGAGACTGAGCAGTGTATGAAATCAGTCTTTATTGTAAAAATGTAGATGCTTCCTTCACATATGCTTCAGCAAGAGTGTCTAGAGAGCAGTTTTAGTCGATCTTCGGACACCCTGTATTATTTTGATAACATTTATCTCCATTTTTATATCAGGATACTCAGGCCATAAAAGTATTACTGGCCTTATATGATATAGTTCTTACACGGTTTTCTGCTTGAAATCAGCCCCATCCCATGGCTAGTCACATCTCCTCATGTCTTTGTGTTCGGATACATTTTAAAGATGTTGACTGTCTAAGAATAACTTGAGCAGAAAAATGACGCTCATCCTGATGTTATAACTTGATCCTTCTTCTTGGGAATTATAGGCGTCTATATTAAGCAGTGTAATTGCCTGTATCTGATTCAGATATGGTATTGCAACTTATTATGTTGCTCATTTTTGACACTACTTTATCAAACTCAGAGCTCTATAATCCTCTCTTTCCTCAGCTTGAGGAGAGTAACGATCTCGTTTCGATTTTAAATATGCTATATAAATAGTTTTCATCACACTTGGATTCGCATGAGTTTCGCTTTCCTTTTTTGTTAATGACTACATGATGCGCCTCAAGCTTTCTTAGAAATGTATGGCTTGTTTCATCTGAGTGTAAATATTTATTTCAGTGAAAACATATTCCAATTCTTTACAATAATTAATGAACAACGGGTTTGGACTTCTCTATTCATCCACCAGTCTCGCAGGTGTAACAAAAACAGTGAATAAAATGCTGGTATCTAAAATTTACCTTCTATATTAAGGGAAATGAGTTATGATCTGATTTTATCTTGAAAAAATTGTAGCAAGCCAGTATAGTAAAATTATCATTTATTTAGAAATTGTATTGAATATTCCCCATGAAGCAATACAAGGTACAATGACTATGAGTTTCAAGATGCTTTAATGATGTTATTTGAGTGAGTAAGGTCCCGAACGAAAAGCAGGACAACTAATGGAATGACATTGTGTTAAAGAAGCTAAGATGTCATTTGGATGTCCAAAGAGAGTCCAAAAAGAGTCCAACCTTCACATTTCGGCATTAAAAGATATCATATCCAATGCAACAGAGCTGCGTACGCATGGTGCTGGTTGTGGAAGAGTTGAAATAAATATTGGTAGTATGATCTTTCTTTCACGGAGAGAAATGTTAGAAACGGAGATTAATTCTCCCACATCTTGTGAAAGCTACAGGCATTCGACAAATCTGATCTTAGAAGGTATTCAGATATTCTGTGATATCACTTCGCCATGGTCATGCCAAGTTTACAGCAATTTGAGATGCATCAGCACTGTGGTTATTGGGAATGATCAAAGATGACTTCCTCCGATTATTCCCGGTTCTTTTTTACATATTCTGGGTAGCAAATGGTGTTGGGAGAACGTGAAATTTTACCACCAAAGATACTTCTAGCGTTATAATTAAATGAGTAGTTATGTAATAATTATAACGTATTGTAGATATGCGGTTATATTGTGCGGTAATTATAACGCATTATAGTTATGCGTCATAATTACCGGCAAAAACGTGCGTAGGGATAAAGTGTGTGACGCCAATACACCCTTGAAAGTGCCTGTTCCAGACTCCTTCATGAGAGAAAGATATTGTACAGACACATTAAAGTGACAGTCATATTTTCTGTGAAGCAATGTATCCAGAGTTCTGGACATGGCGCCAGTGCTCCCTGTGATGTGGTTGAGGTATTGGAGGGTATATCACTCGCACAAAATGGCTTCCATATTCTCTGGACCGCAATTCTGAGAACCTGCCCTTCTAGGAAGCTGCTATAGCATATAAAAGGACTATCCCTCCTAATGTGTAGTAGAACTTTCAAAGTCTTAGAACAGGAATAGGGAAACATTCCGGCGCAACAGAAACAGGAGATATCCTTGAAACATTTTCTAGCATGCAAGACAAATGTAGGGAGTAGTCGAGGAGGACCTGTTACTAATATTGTTAGGTCGTTGAAAAGCACATGGAATTTTTAATTTATACTTATTTTAGTTTAATACTATATTAGATGCCGTTACGTTTACTATCCAAATTTGCACTTCTGGTGGCTGCGAAATCTGTACCATTCAGTTAAAAAATGATACCACAGTGTCTCTGTAATGCATTTGTTACGTTTAATTTCCTAAAACAATGTCCATTTTTAGTTATACCGCAAAATTTTGCTGTTAATCAGCAGAAGTATATCCGTGTAGATCCCAAAATATCAATGACAGAAAACTTCTTATGTAAATTTTAGAAATTATCTTATTGGTTTCACAGTTTTAAGCCCATTGCAAAGCATTTCAGTTTTTAAGCTAAAAATGTCTTCAAAGAGAACGTTTGAAACAAATATTCCCATTTGGAGACATGCTGCGAAAACAAATCTAGATAAAACACAAAATAAAGGCCTTGAAGGAACAAAAAAATATTCTCGGTTTATTAGGAATAAAATTGTCGAGTTGAAACACAAAAACATCAAAAAATTCCTTTTCAAAAATGTCTACAATTTTGAACAATTTCCTACAATATAGTTTTAGTACATGGTTTAATATTAATAACATCATTAAAGTTGTAACTTCAATTTGAGCTATAATTTTAATTCAATAGCTTGAGCCATGAGCACAACAAAAACATGCTATAGAGCTTTTGTAACAATTAGCGTCATTTTAAGACAGAGATTTGCTGACTTTGCACAAAGAAAAAAATTAAGTATTCTTTACTGTCTTCTCCTTTTTTTCGCATGCCTTCGTGGAACGTCTGGCGAGCACCCGGAGGTCCGAAGTCCCAGTTCCAGCTAGTGCTTTTCTGATTTTTCACGGTTTCTGCTTCCATAAATACCTAATTGCCCCATAATCTAACTTAACATTATCACACTTTAGTATCACTATCCTGAACGGACTTCCCAGAAATTAAAAATGCTATGTGTTTGTGTAAAAATAAATTAAATTGCTTTAATCTGTTATATATTTAGGTAGACCCATTTGTTACGTATATGAAACATATCTTTCTAAAGTAATTTTTAAAAAAGACTACACGGATTTGCGATATTTCAATGCTTAAAACTCGCGGAATCTGGTTACACAAACCTAAATTAGGTTTACCTAGTTTGATATGACATCTTGCTTATTTTTCTTTTAATATTCATTTTTTCTTGAGCAGGCCTTCCTATATTACAGTTTAATGAATACATTGCAGCATAGCTTATGTTATATCTTAATGAATTTTATGTTATATATTAAATAAATATTTCATTAAAACCCTCTGACCGGCCAGGAATTTAGCTAAGAAAGCACAAATTTCCCAAAACTACTATCAGAAAAATTTATTTTCTTGATTTAATGTAAAAAATTTCCTGCCATTTTATACCTGGATTTATGTAATTTTAATATATTACCTTCATTTGTTTGACATATTTTAATGTGCACGTATATATACGCAGATATCACAGATATCACAAAAAATATTCTAGGCCGTATATATACGGCTTTGCCGGTTAGAGGGTTAAAGTAGGTCACTTATTATCAAACGTAATTTCAGTTAACCAACTTGTGTTCATTTCCAGTGTCTTATTTTAGACGTGAAGCAAATGGCATCGTAAAGGACCGCCTCTTATAAATTAATAAAACTCTCTGTTAATGATTATCATGATCTTTTCGCTGACGCTGTTATGGTACGTAATGCTCATAATTTTTATTTAGGGAAGTAATAATAGCGCGAATGTATGCAAAGGAAAATTATGTAACGTTCTAAAATATTGTCAAATGTCCCACTATAATAACCGTTCTCTTTTAGAAATTTCGGAACAGTGTTTCTTCTTTCTTCATTTTTGCACAGAGTCATAGGACCGGGAAGCAACTACAATTAAATTAATAGAGAATTCCTAAACTGTTAACAAACGTATTAGGGCATAAAATCTCACGTTTCTCAAAGAAATACACTCATTATTCCAATTAAAGGAGAGGAATTTCTAGCTATTATATTGACACTGGAAATCTTTTGTTAGAATTATTAGATAATTTTACTAATTGTCATCAGTTTATATATTACTATATTAAATGATGTTCAGAATTATTTCCCATTTTACCATTTCCGTTGTACACACGTCTTTGTTTATTAATGATCTTCTTTTCCAGTGAAAAAAAAAAGAAATTTAAATTCTTTTATGGTCAAAAGCTTACGTAATGAAGATAAATTTCCAATTCATATGAAGTTGTTACGATTAGTATTCTTCTAATTATACCTCAGTGTGAAACTGGAATAATTCTACATTCAAACTGAAATTTAAATGTGGTAAATACAATTCATTCTTAATATCAGTTTCCTTTCCGTCCAGTAAAATGTACTGTTGCATAAAATTTAATATAAAATATATTTTTTAAAAATAACTTACTTAGCATAGAGTTTCACACAGAGAAATAATTAGTTTAATCAATGAGAAGCATCATGCTATTGATTCTTCAGTACATCGCAACAAGGTAATTTCAGGGGGCAGTATGCGAAATGGGCGACGTTTATGCGTTTACATAATGCTACAAATACACTTTGGTTGCATACTAGTAGATGGAAATGGTTTTCGAGTAAATAATAGTGGACAGATTTAGCATACTAGTAGACGAAAATATTTTTCTAAATTTTAATAACATCCTAATATATATTAGGCTACTATTATGCCCCTCATAATTCTATGTAACCTTGAACTAATTAAATGTTCCGCTTTATTTGATACGAACAGATTATATAATTATCCATTCAAAGATTTGAAATACTCTAAAAATAACATCCTAATTTTGTACAAATGTAAAATGGTGTTTCTACAGAAGGAATAATTATCCATGAAATAAGCATATGCAGTTAGTAAACTGCCTCACAGTTATTCAAAAATGATTATATATATGCATGTTAATGCTAATTCCTAAGGAAACAGTAACAGACAGCTATTAAAATGGGCAACAAGATTATAGTTTGCAGATCCTTTTGTACTTACACATTAGCATTACACGTTTCAAATCATTACGCTTCTTTACTTTGTCTTAAAACCGATGAGATATTAAACATGATTTCTTTCAATTTTAAATAATCAGTATTCATCTATATATCAGAGCGGCACTAAAACACGTAAGCCCTCCCCATTTAAGAGGTGACTTGAATGCGAGATACAGTCAGCTAAATTTAAATGGTAGATATTTATTGTCCGCCATATTTTATTTCGTCACCTGGTTACATGGCAGAAATGCCTTGCATTCCTTAAATACTCACACTTCCACACATTTGAAGGAAAGCAAGATGAAGTATACTGAATTAGTCTTCCCCAAGAGTTGAACCCGTGACGTTCCAATTGCTAGCTGGAATTTCTTATAACTACACGGTAAAGAAACATAAAAATAATGCGTCGAATTTCTTACAAGGGTGTCTACAGTTTAACCACATCTAAAAAACACATTCATGAAATGCCAAAATAGTTTTATAGTTTACTTCGTAATATCTATTGTATTTTATTTTGTTTATATACTTACGCACATTCAATTTGCATAGTAAATTTATCTGTTTAGACTAGACCAGCTAGGTAATCAAATTAAAAAAAAAGATTTAATGTTTAACTTTTTAAATTATGCAGAGCATTAAAAACTGTTGAACGAAAGAAACTATACTGCCTCAGTAACATCTCAGAATTGCTATACCTAGCTTACGTTAATGAGAATGCAAAAAGCAAAACATGAAGTGGTTATTTGCTCCCAGTGCCCTCAGACGTATCAAGTAGTCAAAATCCAGATACCGCAATTAAGCAGAATTCACTCGGGTTGTTTAATTAGTTAGCTCAAAAGGCATAAACAGGGTTCTGAGGACTGTTTATGAAATTTGCCTGCAATGTTTTATTTCCTTTAGTTGCCTTGTTAAAATATTGAGCAAATATAAATATTTAAAATACGTAGGAACACAAGACAAAAATATAATGTACCAAAATAAACTACCTTTATAAATCAAAAATTATTTTAAAATAGCTTCTAGCGTTTATTTAATTTGTTTAAGCAGTTGTTCTATGTTTTAAATCTTTGCTGTTACTTCTATACTTCCTTTTTCCAGCCAGAATATAAATTAGCTCGCGCATATTTAAGTGGAGGTTTGATACTGTGAAGTCAGAGCGTATTTTGCCTAGTTAAGGCCACGTTGCTGGTGTGAAGATAGGAGTTCCTGTCTTCGGCCGTTCATTATAATTCGAGATAGCATTCACGCCGGTGAAGCTTTAAGAGCCAACTTCGCTATTAATTTACTCTGCGTAGTTTTTGGCTATTATACTTTTAAATTTAGATTTACATTAAATTTCTATTTTGAGTTCTCACTGTAAATGCTGACTGATTTGTAAGCCCCAGGTGTGACTTCTGTTCATCTTACTTAGCTTAAAAAAGGGTCTTTGATACTCTTCTCAAGTCTTTGCAGTATTTTGATACCATAGCGATAAATCGTTTAGTCTTATTGAGAATTAGTCACATGTTACGTTTAGCGAAAGGCTAGCACCTTGCAAGATTTTAAATAAATTTAGTATATTGTAAAAAAAAGCTATTCCAAGTAAGCTCAAATAATTTTTCATAATATCTGATGAGGAATTTCGTTATTAAAAAGGCTCTCAGAAAATGTTTTAGGGCAATTAATTACATTAAGGAGTTATGCCTGGTTATCTTCGAAGCAATATTCATGAAATTCGCATGTTTGCTCCAGATTTTGACATTTACTGAATGCATTGAAAGAATGGCTCTGTTGGTATTCAACATAGATTTGCTTTATGTTCAAACTGTCTGAAACATAGTTTAAAATAGCTGAACATATCCCAAAATGTTGACCACGTAGAATCATTTGGATGGAAAAACGAGTTCAAAGGATGAAACTTTCGGCAAATAAGGCGGCTGGAGCGTGGAAGACGCTCAAGGTTTTTGCAACATTGCTCTGATTGTTAGAAATATGCTTTAATTAAAGCAGGAATTACGCGGTTCTAGAGGACGGCCCTTCGGGCATGTGTTTAACAGAATGTATATTTACTCACTGCATCAGCCGCATTCAGTTATTTTAGGCTTCAAATAAGTTACATGAATTTTATACGAATTATGTATGATCACAGGCATGTTCAACGTATGTTTAAGAACAAGGTATTTATCATCTTACCATTTTACTCCAGTAAAGAATATCAGATTTAATATAACATATTTTCAAAAACTAAGTTTTCTTTAGGAAGTACAAATAATTAAGATTAGAGTCTAGCTATATGAAAATTATTTAAAATTTCTACATTTTTTCAACATCTAATTGTAGTGTAAAATTAAAGAAATGTATTACAATTACGCTGCTTTCTATAAACGTTATTTCTATTAAAATTGGATAAACTTTTTAAGGTTTATTTAGATGATTTTACACGCTATCCTTTCCCTGAAACAAAGTTTTAAGAATATAATAATATTGCGAATTAACTGAAACAAATTGTTCTGTGGGAAGATTTCTACATCTTTTTTTCTCCCAGCAAGAAAAAGGGAATGCTGATTTTATACGAAAAGGAAATTCGAAATGAAATTAGGCATAAATACGTCTGAATATCTAAACAGTTACGTTAATGAGTGTTTTATTGCATTTACGTCTTCACTCAATATTTTATTTTCATTCAAGTATAAGCTTCATTGTTTACAGAGCTCTTGAAATCTAATCAATTAGGAAATATGCATTTAATCCTAATTTCTCATATTAATAGCATATTTAAGTACGGGTCTCATCTCGAAGTTTTAAATATTCCTTAAAAAATTTCGTCTTCAAGTTTAAGCATTCATAAGACTGAAAAACCTCATACGCGCTCTCTCCTAGTCGGTTGCAGAAATTTTCGAAATAATATTCATATTTTTCACAGCTCTTAAAGACACTAATTTTAATTGATAAAAAGAAAACCAATTCTTTAAGATTTCATTGATTAAAAACGTTTCATTGCTTTAAATTTGATGCAAAGTAAAAACAAATCTACTTTGTGTTTTAATGCTCAGTCAGATGTTTTCGTTTCATTTCGGATTCGAATACACTATGGCAGCAGTTTTATACAAAGGCACAGAACGATAATAAGATTCAGATAGCAAAGTAGATATAATTCATTATAATAGGATTTGCCTGTTTAGTATAAAAGGGTTTCGTGGATTGTTACAGCATTAGACACAAAATTCGGGCATTGTTACTTATTTGAGTTCTGTGAATATTTGTACCTTACGAATACATATCGACGTAACTCGGACATAAATTCTACGTTGTTTCAGTTACATACAGCTAAAAACTACTTAATTTATTTATTTTTCGCGCTTACTTAGGAAAATATGAAGTTCTTCAGGTTTTTACAAGAATGGTTTTGTGTTGCAATATGGCACAAAGAGTGTTTTATTATAT
>KK121117.1:710006-738351 GCA_000611955.2 Stegodyphus mimosarum | reverse complement strand
CCTGCTTCAAAAATTCTAATCACACCACAAATTGATGTCAATTAAAATATATATATAAATGAATTAAAATTTAAATATATAACTTGGATTGAATGTAATGAACTGAGTGTAATTATATGGTAAAATATTCATGCATGAAGTAATAAAACAAAACCGGTTACAAACCGACAATCGTGTATGCTGTAAGTTAATGTGCAAAGCCGTTGAGCTACATCATGCGGAGAAAGCTTGGCTAAAATTGAGAAAAGTCCAAAAAAGGTATAAAAGGAAATTTTTGTGGCAAATTGAAATGCATGCCAATTTAGAATTCATGTAATAATGAATATGATATATACTGACATTCATAGGTTATTTTCTAGCTGTTTAGTGTCTAATTGAAACTAGAGTCAATAAAGACAGTTTTTAGCGGATGGTGACGTATGAAGTAGTCTTTAAAATAAATTTGATGAGAAGGTTGTAGGGATTTATATTTATTTTAAATAACCAGTTAATTTTAATTAAGTTACTTTTCTATAAGCCTTCATTCCCCTAACTGTCAGTGCCAGAATATTTAAATTTGGTAGCGTGTAAGAAATGCAAATTCTACCAGTGGTAGAATAAGAAAGTTAAATATCGACGTTCCAGTAGAAAAAGCCGTGCGTGCTTATACGGAAACTTCTGTTTAGCAGTTACTGCTGGTTTGAAGTGGCTTAATCGCTATTATCTTGCTGCCACTAGACTCATTTACGCGCTGTAGGCTACATGATTATATGAGCCCTCTAGAGTAATTCTACTATTTGTGAACATCTTAAATTCTTAAGTTTGATTTTACTGTTTCAGTTACCACCCAAGTTGAGGAGGAGTATGTTAGCCTTAAGTTGACGCATTGTAAATACGTTAAAGAGTTTAATAAAGGGCAGTTTTAACCCTTGCTCAATTAAATCACTATTTCTCAAAATTCTACACAACAGAAGGACAGTAGAACGTTGCAAGTCATGAAATTTATTGAAATAATGTGCAAACAATTACAAATGCAATTCTTAAAATTCTATTTTGCCTATCAGATTTGCATCTAAAGTAGGCAGCCAAATTCAGTACTTGTGACAATATATAGATATAAGTTTAAAGTAAGTTATAAAATTTATTTTCCAAATAAACTCTAAAAATTTTTTGAACTATAAACAATATATTTTCGTTTGGTGTCCGGCTATGTATTTCATTAAATGAGCTAATCTTTTAATTTAGGACAACATATTTCTTAAAACGCAAACCTTTTTCTAGGAAACATATTTTTGATAAATTAGAAGTGTTTTTCTGAGCTACGAATACTTAAGTATCCGCCGAAATTACATGAGAATTTCCGCAAGATTCATCTATTTCACTTCATCTGCAGACACAACGATCATTTTCATAGCAAAAACAATCGTTATTTCTCTATAGCCACCAACCAGTTTAGCTTTAAAAGTAACAAGCGATATTTTAATTTAAGATCAGATTTAATGGCCGAGACAACCATAAGATCATTTAATGAGTCATGACGTCAGACCATCAGATGATTCGTTAAATATCTTTCCGTACTATCTTGAAAAATAACATGAATAGGACCCGAAGTAAAATATAAACTCAGAAAGCGTTTAAATAGAGAATTGTACTTGGGAATCTGCTATGAAAGAAGTAGGGGGTGATTTTTTAAAAGAACATTGGCTTCGATTCAGACTTCAAAAACGCAATCATACATTTATCTTCTTTAGTGGCTGATGCATATTGTAATCAAAAACTATCGGCGAGTTTTTTTCTGTTTTTCATTTAGACCATGATTGTATCAAAAATTGGTTAACTTCTGAGAATAAGTACATTTTTATTATTTCTTATGAAAAAGTTAATATTTTTTCAAAAAATTTAATAAATGCATACCGGAAGTGCTTGCTTTTCATAGTAAGAAAATCTATAATTAATTCAAAAAGTACTATCAAATTCTTTTTGAAGTTTTATAAACGTTTTAATAAGGTTTAGACTAACAATAAACATTTTATAAATAATTATAATTAATACTATGCTGAAGGTAATCAGAAAGAACTGACGCAAAGCAAAAGTAAGAAAAGCTACGTAGTAGAAAGGAACATTTCTCTAGATAAATAAAAGCTGATATAAAATAGGATTTCTAAGACAGTGGGGAATTTATCACCGAAAAGAGAAATTCGTAGTCTTTCGGCGATTTGCTTGACTTCAGAGAGAGAAACACAAACCACAGGAAAAGCTTACGGTAGAGAACGGCTAGGCTGAAATAACAGACTATTCGTGATGTAACAACAGCGAAATCAAACAAATGTCTCTTTAGACATATTTATTAAACGTAATAATAAGTTAATAAGCATATAACGAATGCATATTTTTAAACATAATAAAAATTAAATTTATCTGCATCTTTAAAATATACTAGAATACAAATTTAAAATTTTGCTTGACTTACTTTTCTGTGTACTTGAATTCAAAAACAAATTGAAGGATAGACATTCAGATACTTGGTGAGAAGGAAAATATTTTGAATCTAAATTCAGTAATAGGAAATTTACATAGAGCTTAGGGAAAAATAAAGTGCCAGCATGATAGTTATCTGTAATGAAGTAATGAGATGTTCCATCCTATTTAGATATATATATCTAAGAAGAAAAGCTTTTGTGAATGCTTTCTAGAGGAGAATTATCCACGGTATTGACCTGGGTAAGGGACTGGTAGCATTTCTCTTTTTTTTGCGGGAATTTCAGTTCGATGGGAAAAATAAATTTTTATTGATTTTATTCAAATACCCATTAACGGATCCCGAAGCCCAGAAACATGTTAGTTACTTATGGTAGTTAGAATGGGAGTTGAATTTATACTTCTTGTAAGCTGAATTGTGATGCTTAGCCTTTTAAAATCACAGCAATATAAGAAATATGGCAGAGCTTAAGAGTTGTATTCATCCCTAGAAACCTGAATAGACAAGCACATATACAAAGAGATACGTATTAATTTTTTTAATATCAAAGACTGATTTATTATATTAGATAATAATAACAGCTATGCGAATCTTGTCTATCAAAACAAACGGAAGTCACGGCAAATATCAGCTTTACTTCAACCAGAGCTACTGAAGTCATCCATTAGAGGGACTGGGAACAGAATTTACAAACATATAAGGTATTTATTTCTCCCGCCTTTTTAGTATGCCTTCATGGAGCACACTCGGCGCCTATTCGAGAGTTCCGAGGTTCGAGTCCTTGTGAGGGCATTGCTCATTTTTCATGTCTTCTGCTTCGAAATAACCTATTGTCTGTACAGTGGCGCCCGAACTAAAAGCGGTAGTAGACGATGATTCTTCACCACCAGGGTATGGCGATTGGGTCCCCTAGTACACAGTCACACTTTAAAAGGAGGATTTTATAAGGTATTTCTCCCTTCTTGGCATGCCTTCGTGGTGTAATGGTCATCACACTCAGAGCGTATTCGAGAGGCCACAGGTTCGATCTCAGGCTAGGGCACTGCTCATTTTTCATATCTCCCGCTTCGAAATAACCTAATATCTCTACAAACAGACGAGTTAACATTTCGTAGAATTAATTAGTTTCTATTTAACAGCCTTTTGTCTCTCTCTCATTAATTAAGATAAAAACGGGAAAAAATCTTGAGTTTAAATTTTCTGATTAAGAGTCTAATACCCTAAGAAATTATTTCACTGTTCTTCAACAGTTTAAGCTGAAGTTTCTATGAAAGACTGAAGTGCCTTGAAGACTGCTTGTTAAAATACAAAGAAAATGCGCAAGTTGTTTTTATGAAGTGCTAATTTGAATCCTTTTTAAATTGACGGTATCATCGCTGTAGTAGATATATAGGTAGACCTTCCCCAAACATTTCCTTAATGTCTTCTTAACTGTTATTTAAGAAACGATAGTAATTTCTGGTTCAGTTCCTTATGCTAAATGAACTGGCAACTTGGAGTTTTCGTGGTTTTCTCACGCATATCCTGTAAAAGAACTTGCTTTTCTGATCTATATTTAGGAAATTTTACTGATCATTATTCTATTATCGCAGACTGTACGAATTCTAGGAACGAAGTGCGAGTTTAAGGTCAAAATTCCTAAATTAAAAATTGAAAAAAGAGCCAAGACTAAGCTTACAAAACCCTCCTTTTTTTAGAATTCAAGCATAAATATTTGAGCATGTAAGTAAATATTTTATTCCTGATTATTCTTCACTTTTATATTTGGTTAGAGATATTTATCCAGGATTTCTTTCTCTTTCGCTTGACTACCCGTCTTTATCAATTATCTCGTTTTCCGCGCCCGATTTTCCAATAATATCTAGTAAAATACACTAGAGGTTAGCAAATTTTAAATTCCTTTCTTGACATTTTCTCGACGTTTCTCGACATCTTTCTCGTTTTGTACATTTTGTAGCATTTATACAACACTTATAAAAAAAGTAGCAAAATGTAAATAATTTTCCACTTAACATACATGATATTAGATTTTAAGAAGAAATTAAAACTAAGCGTCGACTAATATAAATATTTTTGACATTTAAGCACATTATTAGAGTCACTCTATCTGCATTTAGCAGTACAATACTAAATTTTCCGGTGTGGGAAAAAATATTATATGAGTTCTCAACTAGTTTATTAAGTTTCGTTGAGGATAAACAACTAAAACACTTCTCTTTAGTCATTCTATAAAAAGCAATGGATTTTAGATCCCTTTTTCAAGAATTATGGAGATTTATTTTTAAGTGATTAGAATTTATATCAGTAAGTATAGTAGTCGGAAGAAATTTCTAGTTGCAATGTAATCGAAGAAACTACATATAGTTCTTGAGACAATTCTATGCTGATACATTTGAAACAGTTTTATACAAACTGTACACTTTATACAAGCTATATAAGGTTCTTTATAATTTTAAATGTAAAGTATTTTCTTTTCAACCTTCACCAAGATGTTTATTTTCCCTTTTCGTATTGGATTTGATAGTAAAAATCAGTAATCAGTTTGTTTTTAGAACAGATACTAAAAGGAAGATACTACTAATTGGCTTTTATTCTGATAACTCTCACTAACTGACGTGCGTCTGTTTGTAAGTACAACTTGACAGTATAACAGTATTTTTGACATGAGTCCGGCTGACAGAGGTCCGGAGTTCAAATCTCGGCGAGGGCATTGTGGATTTCTTCGGTCATGTTGACTTCAAAAAATTCTAAAATTTCTCCACAAGATGACACAGTAAGTAAGAAAAATGCGTTTGTTACATGCCAGAAATTGAAACAGAAGAATGAAAGTAAGAAGACGCTCATGCTTTCTTTGCTGTTTTCGTAATGTCGCATAATACTTCCATTATATTCGGGTAAATATTCCAAGTTCTATCATACTCTAAAAGTGAGCTTTATTTTACGCATTATTAGAAGTTATAAATTTATTCATTATAAGTCAAATAATTCATTATTATAAGGAATTATTATACATTATTATTATTATTATTATTGCAGAAACAGTTTAACCGACCTGGTTCGAAGGGCTTTTTTTTTCAAATAAGAAGTTTCCATGGGTTTCTTATATTTCTGAACTTATGATAACTTTTATTGGATTGTACTCACACTTATATATAATCCCTACAAAAGTGATAAAAAATTCATCATTCTGTTAAGTTTATGCAAAAACCTAAACAATTTTATCGAAAATAAAAATCAGCAACCATCATTGACGAGAAAATAATTATGATAAAAACATATTTTTGACTTTATATTACATACATTAACCATAAGCATACAGTGAAGTAGAATAATTATAAATATTGATTCACTAGTAATTATATGTCCATATACACTGAAGTGACAAAAGTCATGGGATAGCAATATGCAAATACACAGATGGCAGTAGTATCACGTAGAAAATGTATAAATGCGAAGTGCTTTGGCAGTGCTCTCATTTTGTGTTCAAGTTATTCATGTGAAGAGGCTTTGACGTGATTATGGCCGCACGACAAGAAATAACAGACTTTGAACGCGGAATGGTAGTTGGAGCTAGACGCATGGGTCATTCCATTTCGGATCTCGTTAGAGAATTCAACATTCCGAGATCCACAGTGGCAAGAGCGTGCCGAGAGTATCTAATTTCAGGCATAACATCCCACCATGGACAGCGCAGTGGCCGACCACCTGCACTTAACGACCGAGACCAGCGACGTCTGCGTAGAGCTGTCAATATTCACAGACAAGCAATACTGCGTCAAATAACCGCAGAAATCAATGTGGGACATACGAGGGTCGTATCCGATAGGACAGTGCGGCGAAATTTGTCTTCCTTGGGCTATGCCAGCAGAAGACCGATTCGAATGCCTTTACTGACAGCACGACATCGCCTGCAGCGACTCTCGTGGGCTCGTGAGCATATCGGTTGGTCCCTAAACGAATGGAAAACCGTGGCTTGGTCAGATGAGTCACGATTTCAGTTGGTAAGAGCTGATGGTAGGGTTCGAGTGTGGCGCAGACCCCACGAAGCCATGGACCAAAGTTGTCAACAAGGCACTGTTCAAGCTGGTGGTGGTTCCATAATGGTCTGGGCTGTTTTTACATGGCATGGACTCGGTCCTCTGGTGCAACTGAACCGATCATTGACTGGAAATGGATACCTTCAGCTACTTGGAGATCACTTACAGACATTCATGGACTTTACGTACTCAAACAACGATGGGATTTTTATGGATGACAATGCGCCATGTCACCGGGCCACAATTGTTCGCGATTGGTTAGAAGAACATTCTGGACACTTCCAGCGAATGATCTGGCCACCTAGATCTCCCGACTTGAATCCCATCGAACATTTATGGGACATCATCGAGAAGTCAGTTCGTGCCCAAAACCCTGCACCGTCAACACTTTCACAATTATGGACGTCTATAGAGGCAGCATGGCTCAATATTCCTGCAGGGGACTTCCAACGACTTGTTGAGTCCATGCCACGTCGAGTTAATGCACTTCGCCGGACAAAAGGAGGACCGACAAAATATTAGGAGGTATCCCATGACTTTTGTCACTTCAGTGTATGTTAGTCAACACTAAAAAATGTTTAAAAATGCAGTTGAAGAGAAAATGATATAATTTATTGAAGGAAACTAACGTAATTTATTGAAGGAAAAAATGATATAATTTAAATTCTATAAGGTTAATTTTTTAACTTCTGCTTTGAATCGTGCATAATAATGAACAAACTCTATGTGCAATATTTCAAGGGATTCTCTAAGGAACTTTTAGAGTTATCATGGCTATACACAACTATTCACGTTGCCTAAAGTAATGAAAAAATGCATTAAAAGTACTTTGCCAGATTCTCCAGACATTCTGGAATGCTTAAAATTATTAAGTTAAAAAGTAATATAGAACAGGGGGAATACTGAATCTTTAATTTACCCTTTAAACTTTGACTTCTGGTGGGGCAGAAAGTAACTTCCGTTTCGTCGTCTCTCATAAAAACTGACAAATCTCCATTTCTAATCAACATATCAAGAATTCAAACGTGGTTTTTGATAGCTAAGCATGGGGCCTTTAGAAATGTTGAATTTAAAAAAAACTGAGATGTTTTAGCCAAACTCGGCCTTGCGAACGAAGTTTTTACCCAGCCACAGTTTGGATCATTCTGCTGATAATGTAAAATAGCTCATATATTTTCTATATTTAATTCTATATTTATCGCGCATGGGAAATATTCCTTCAGACTTTTATTTAAAAGTTGCTTAGTTACCTGAGTAAAACCATAGTACCTATTACTGACAATCAATATGAGATGGTATGGGGAAACAATAGCACCTATTACTGACAATCAGCATGAGATGGTGTGGGGAAACCATAGCCCCTATTACTGACGATTAGTATGAGATGGTATGGAGAAACCATAGCATCAATCAGTTCTTAATATTTCGTATCGCATTTGCTTTCTAGCTATGCTTTCAAAGTAAGAAAATCAGAATAACGTGAAATCACATTTCAGATTCATGGCATTCTTTATTAGAACTGAATTGTCATACAACTCTGGAACTGAGAAAATTTCACATATTCCTACATTTTTGTTTATCTGAAATTGTGAAGCTATATGTTTGAGATTTGCTTGGAATGGATTCGATATTCTGTTAAGCCCACAATAATGGAATTTATTTCAAATGATATAAGATTTGTTATCACATTATTAATAATTTGAACTCTTCTACAACGGCGACTTGTATTAAAATAATTCATTTCGGAAACTGGTTTTACGCATGTCGGTATATTCGAATCAAAATAATGCAATACATTCTGTGATAGAGACAGTCTCTTGAAATATACACATAATCTATATCGATTTCATTCGCAAAAAAGAATAGACGTGAAATATTTTAAACGCACTTCACGTTATTTAAAATATATTTTTGCGAAGCAAATTCACTTAATTATGGGCTGAAATGGGGAAGAAAAAAATTCCAACAAGGAGACCTATTTTCAAAGAAGTTAAGAAACGATAATTAGAAATTAGAATCTTCTACCACTGTTTTTAAAAAGAACTCGGTGTTTTACTAAATACACAAAGCAAGAATTAGGACATCACAACCGTGAAACGCGATACCGAATTTAATCTACCATTTCCGCCAAGTCGTTACACGAAAGAAATCCCGGAAGATTTTGTGACACTTTTAGTTTTTCAGTCTATTTTTAAGAATGTAGTTACAGATCGTTGAGCTGTTCTCATAGGAAATCGATGGTGACTTTACCCTTGTCCTCCGGTGAGAGAAGAGAATCGAAACAGGCTTGAATAATTCGGTTAGTAAATATTGCACTTTAGATTCGCTTGTTATTACTTATCACAGCTACCCGTTTTATAAAGAAAATAATCTGAAATTGTGACTCTAATTCCAAAGAAAGCATGTATTTTCATACATTATAGTTCTAATAACAATCTCAAAAGGTGAGTGAGTGGTGAATCTAAGAGACTAAATTGCGCGACAGATCAGAAACAAACAGTAGATCTAAAAATGCCATCTGGAAGAGCTGAGAAAGGGGAATGAGATGGCTTTAACCTAATACATAATAACATTTAGAACATATATACAAATACTAGGCATATAGTGGTGCACTAATAAAATTGAGTAAACAGAAACTTAATTAGAAATACAACTTAAAAAGTACATCTCCACACTTAAATTACAAATTAGTCACTATGAGTACTAAGTATGGCCATAGGCCATTTACTGTTATTTGAATCATTTATGTCATAATCATATACCCTTATAACTGGGTTATTGAAGTTTACAAGATTAGCATAAAATTTCCGGGCCAACCGGCAGCAAAAATATTTGGGTTGCTGTATACCTAATTCATCACGTAACTTGTTATTTCGAACATACCGAGGTGCGTATGTTTGTAATACCGAGGTGCGTTATTACACAGTTTTGTGCCTGTTGTAATTTCTTTCTATACAATTTACAGGAATATGCCCATAGCGGGTAGGCATAGTATAGTATGGGACGTAATACGGTTTTATAAATAAGTAACTTCTTATCTATTGAAAGTACACTGTTTCGAGATATTGAGGGGTGAAGTGTAAGTTTACTGACTCGAAACTTTCTAAGCGTAGATGTTATGTGTGGGTACCAAGAGAAAATTTTCCTGAGGATCACCCCAAATAAAGGACTTACATGGCCAATGGGATGACTTCTCCGTAGAGTTGCAGATTTTGGTTGAATTTGTTTTTCTTGGTAAACAAAATTGCTTGATTAACTTAACTTTGATTTTTCACCTTGTCACCCAAGTCTCGAATATGTTTATATAGTCTTATAATCGTGTACTGCTGGGCATTAGAAAAGTCTAGTTCACTGGTAACATAGCCTCAGAGAAACTTCTGTTCAGTGGCAGGAAAATAAATAGACCCCATTAAATATGGGATGGTTAAGACAGCGTATTACTCATGTAGGAAAATCGTATTCTTCCCAGATGGAGCTGCGAAATACGAATTTGTACCAAGAACACTATAATCAGCTCTTGGAATTATATTGGCTTTTTACAGACTTCACTAAAAGTACCTAAAAATTGTCTGAAAAACGGGCAAACGGGTTTAACTTTCATCGTGGAATTATTCCACATCAAGTATCGCTTCTGGTAGAGAAGTTTCTTTTAAATAAAAACATTTCGATCTGTTTTCCTTTATCTTATTCAATGGCTCTTTAACTGTGGGTTTTCTGGCTGTTCTTGAAATTAAAGTTACCATGAACGTAGAAGTTCAAAATCAATTCAAGACATCGCATTGCTATGAAATCATAGTTAAGAACAATCGCGAAAAAGAGGCTCCAAAACTTCTTCAGTCAGAAGGTGGCAAGAAAAATTGGATGAGTGTAGTCGAAAATGTAATTAAGGACATTGTGCTTTTTACTAAAGTAAAAATTTTATTAAAGAATTCGCCATATCTTTCTATCAAACCGCGTATCTATCGCAATAAAGGCAATGTTATATGTGCCTTTCAGGGTTTTTAGCCGTACAACTAAGGAAAAGTTAAGATATATTTGCTTTTGAACGTTTATAGAATAGAATATTCGGAAGTCAGCAATCTGTAAATCAAATCATCATAAATTAGGAATTATGTGTATTGAAGGTATACCATAATACGTAAATATGATAACAATCTAATAAAGAAATGCGAGCATAAAATAACAATTGGCTTCTTACCCCGTTCGTTACTTTTTTTAAATAAAAAATCAGATATACTAATCTACAAATTAGTGACACATTTACTGTTAAAATGAAACTTTCATGGCTTCTGCTATGAAAAATAATAAAAATGTTCAAACGGTGTCCTTGGAAATTCCTTGATGAAAAATATCATAAGATAACGAGGGAAAAATGCAGTGAATAATTTTTCTAGCATTACAAATTCTTTTGGAGTACATAAATAAAAATTTATTCTTAAGGGTATGCAACGTATTTCTATTGAGGTACGTAATACATGATATTATATAAAACACTTATCGATTTCAATGATGACTGACATAGAACCTTATTGTTCAGAGGCGAGAAGCACTTTCCTTAAAAATTTCGTAAATTTCCCAAAATATTTACTTTCTTGAGGAAGTGGGAATGACGAGAGTGGCTCTCCAAATTGATAGAGCTTTATGTAAAATATCACATGAAGTAAATGTTTTATAAATTACACCAGTGAAATATTTATAAAATTTAAAATTTTTAATTATGAAGAAGTAAATTACGGCTTTAAGTATTAAATTAATTAGGCAATCTAATATTTTAATCAGGAAGGTAAATTAATAATTTTTGTAGAAAGCATCAAGTAGCCACACCTTTGAGACTGATAATTTGCCAGAATGAATGATGATAAATGTCCTAGTAGCATAAAGAAAATAGAAATATTAGCCTACGGACGTTTCAAACGTCAACATAAAACTCCTGTTAGACTTAAGCTATAAGAAAGCTCCGGTCCTGACTTATGCTATAAGAAAACATAAGCTATTAAAAGGAAGAGGTTCAGAAAACAGAAATGAACAAAAAAAAAGCTCGGAATTGAACGAATTCTATTTATGTGAAATCATAGGTAAAGTTAATTACTTTGCGTAGAAATATCATAAGAACTACTATTATTATAGCCCAAAACACTTTTTCTATAGATGAGATAAACGCTCTTTTAGCAATATTTAAAAAAATCAATTTTTCAGCTTTTGAAGAAACATAAATTACCATATCTTAGAAAGAAACGGAATAAAAACTATTTACTTCTATTGCTACTCTAAAAAAATTGCTTAAGGGAAAAAACTTCCTCAATTAGAAAAGCGTTTACGGAAAACAATTTTCTCGCTAGCACCGTGTTTGGGGTAGAAAATGTAAATTATTGTTATTAAGTTTCATGCAAGAGCTTTACAAAAGTGCATTAAAGGAAAATAAAGAAATCACCAAAAGCTGGATTAATTAAACTATGTTAAAATTCATTATTACGGAAAAGGGCAGAACATAAAAATAAATCTATAATCAAAGAGTACTGTTTTATTTGTAATCAAAGAGTACTGTTTTATTTTAAAAACGGTATGTTTGTCACAGAGTTATGATGTGATAAAAAGTAAATCGAATCTGGAATCAGAGCGGCATGCTGATTTATCAGTAACTCAAAACTTAAACTATAATATTTAATTTTTAAAGTTTCTGAAATTCATGAGAAATTGTCTTGACTTTTGAACAAAGAAAAATTAGTGTAGAATTTCGCAGTACCCGCAGATAGTTTTTGTGTGAACAATGTATGATGAGAGCGGAGAGTTAGCTAAGTGTATATATTTACTCATAATAAGGATATTTCGGCTCAGGTGCTTAGCTTTCATCATTCTGTGGCTTCCTGAGAATCACTGCTAAAACCAGTACGGGATAATAAATGACAATTGAAGTTTCCTTGAAGGCTTTCATTTTATTGAATAGAAAGAATTTTTGATCTTGAAGAGAAAGCAAAAAAATTAAATTATATAAAAATGAGGTAGAATTTTTCAACAAATGAGTGGAGAAATGGTTATCATATATTCTGCAACATACAGGGTGGTCATGAAGAAACTTTGCCAACATCTGCACTTCTATCGTTCGTTCGGGTTATCCGATCGAGATGATATTGCAAATGTCGGAGGTATGCGCTCGGGATTATGTGAATGGCAACACATGTGCCCTCACAGTTACGGTTATAGTTGCAGAAATTCGAAAGCGTCAAATGGCAACGCCAACGTTTACCGATAGCAAAATGTTCAGAGCATGCGGAAACCCTAAATAACGTTGGGATGGTACCGATATGTCCAAAAACGAACATGTTATGCATACACAAAAAATAGTTCTGAAAACCGGCCAGCGAAACACGATCTGCGAGCACGCAGAAAATTTGCATAAGACAGAGACAAAGCACCGATCACTGATGACCACACACATCAGGCAAAAGAATTCCTTTATTTAGATGAAACGTTTTCGACATGGGTGCCATCACAGGCAACTATGCATTGCATTGGGAGACGGTGGACAATACCGCTGAACGCAATATGGCATGAGAGATGTTTGCAATCTCATGCCGTATAGAATCCTTTAAATCCAACAAAGTTTGTGGATTGCACAGGTAAATCCTGGATTTGAGATATCCCAAAAATCAAAAATCCATAGGCGTCAGATTGGGGGGATCGCGGAGGCCACGCAAAAGGATAATAGCAAGAGATGATGCGATCATCAAAATGCTGTTCCAGTACCATTTAACAAACCTCGCTATATGTGGAGATGCACCATCTTGCATCCAAACGATGTCATTGAGTGCACTCCGCCTACGCATTTCCGGTAGTAGCTTTCATCCCATTTTGATAATGTAGTTTTAGCAATTCACCACGAACTTTCCCTGGAAGAGTAATTTCATCGCCATGTGCAAGTTCCCGAATGATGACTTCCCGTACCCGCCTGGTATTTTATCGGTTTCTTACGTTGACTATCTGGCGATCGGCGTTCTGTGATAGGTATCTTGTCTCTGTTATAAGCAAATTTTTTCCTTGCTCCCAGATCGTGTTTCGTTCGCCGGTTTTCAGAACTATTTTTTGTGTATGCATAACACGTCCTTTTTTGGACACATCGGTACCGTTCCAACGCTATTTAGGGTTTTCGCATGTGCTGAACATTTTGCGACCGGAAAACGTTGGCGTCGCCATTCGACATTTTCGAGTTTCTGCAAATATAACCGTAACCGTGAGAGCCCCTGTGTTGCCATTCACAGAATCTCGAGCGCATACCTCCAAATAACTACATCTGCAATCTCATCTCGATCGGTTAACCCGAACGGACGATAGAAGTGCAGATGTTGGCAAAGTTTCTTTATGACCACCCTGTATTTCTCGGGTTTTAGTTTCCGTTTATTTTATATAATAGTTTAGAAATACAGGATAAATAAAGGAGAAAATTGAAAACATTGAAATGTTTGAAAAATAATAATATATTTCAGACTTAATAAATCAGTTAGTAAAAGCATATGTTTCAAATTCGCCTTAAAAGAATATTTTTGTCTTTCGGTTACTCGTACAAGAGTTTGACTAGTTTGAAGACTGTCAACGAAAACTCTTAAAGATGTTTGGTCGCAGTGTATTCTGAAGTTAAAATCTACAAAAGTACAAAAAAGGAATTTTGCAATCTGAATGATAATTGAATAAAATCAGAACAAAATGCATGCTATCAGAAAAAGAGAATTGATAATAGCAAAATCCTTACGGTGTTTCCAAGACAAATAATATACCTGCAAGAAATAGCAAACAGAGGGTCACCTGATTTCTCAGTCACGGAGAAAAAACTCTTTAGAAGATTTTCAAAATTATTAAAGTGCTACATTGAATATTTTCTGAAACATTATATTATTTCCATAAAAATCAAACTTTATCCTTTCTCTAAACACAAATTTTAAAAAAACAATTGAGCATTTCCCAAGTATGAAAGAATTGGCTAAATATTCATACATTTTTATTTAGATTTGCTTTTATTTTTATAACCTTTTTTAGTTAAATGTTATTTCCATACGTATATTTCTATTTTAGTGAAAAGATCTGACTAGTGTCAATTAACGTCTATCAACATTTTACTGACTGGGTTTAAAAGGAAACATGAAATCAGCTGTTGTGACAAATTCATTTTACTTTTCCAGAACTTGGATGAAAGATCAGTGCCTATTTCTCTTAATTAATTTAATTACTTCCTAGTCTTGTTTATATCAATTAAATTTTGTAAACGGTATATTTAAAAAAACAAAATATTATGTTGTGCAAAATTTAAATTAATTTAAATTAAAAATTTAATTTAATTTAAAGAAGCAAATATTATATATATATATATATGTAATTAATTCTTCAATTCCGTACATTACTCTTACAAAATGATAATGTAAATGAAATATGAAGCGGACCCGAATGAAGTGAAATTGTGTTTTATATGATAATGCGCACATTGATAATTTACATCCTCTTAAAATTTTTATTTCATTACCTGAAATTCACTTTCATGTAGCTCTTTTAAAATTATTTCCTGCTTCAAAATATACGTATGACATTTCAACTATAGACTTTCCAGAAGACATTTCTAAGGAATAGCTTTAAGGATAAAATGAAATACTTCAATTACAGGTAATATTTATTTATTTACCATCTGAGAATATCTAAAGCAATCGAATTATATCTAGACCAATAAAATATTCTATAATCTCGATGAAGTAGTCACTTCATGTTGCTATATAACATTATTAATTATTACATTTCTGCCAGAAAGGCAAATAAATGTGCTCTGCTATTTTATGCTTATTGTACGTAGTGTTTTTTAAACAATGAGATTTAATTTTGAACTAGTTATAATTAAACTATAGCTAGTTAGACGTTCAGACGCATATGTAGCTACATTAACATCTGAGATATCTCTTAAATAAATTAAGTAATGAATGATTAAGTGCATTCTATATTCGAGGAGTTTCATTGATTAATTTAACAAGCACTGAAAATAATTTCCAAGGCTTATTTAAATCTTCTCGATCCAAATATACCTTTAAGTTACTGAGAATGAAACAAGGATTAATTAAATATAAAGAAGGTAAATGTTTAATTTCAGTTGCTTTTTCCATACGTATGTTTGAATTTCTTCATTTTAAAATCCATTATCCAATTAAATTGATAGAAATTTAAATGCAATAGAACTTCTATTTAAGCTTACTTTCGAATGAAACAGCTCATTAGTTTTTGAAGAACTAAAATTAGTGTCGCTTATTCAGAACCAAGTTGTACTAGACGACAAGATTGCTCGATTAGTTATTTTAAATTGTATTTCTCAATCATGGGTTTTATATAGCTTGATTGAAGTCAGAATATTCAAATGCGGTTTTGGCAGTTTTATGGCAGTTTTACGTTAAAAAATTGTTCGCTCTAAAATTATATGAAATTTATACCATCGTAATGCAAAGAATAATTATTTTATGTGGTCAAATGGGGAAAAATTTGTATTCCTATAATGAAAAACATGCAAACTCCGTCTGAAAAGTTTTACTTTCATTGCAGCTATGCCAGTGAAATTATGATCCTTGGTCTAGCTTCCTTCTAACCTTTTAGCTATTTAGATTTTTAAACTTTAAAAACAGGTCATGGAATAGATCATTTAGTACAGGTCATTAAATAGGTCCTTTAGTACAAACGTTTACTTCTATTTTTTCATAAACCCAGTTTGTTGTAGTATAATACGGAGGGTATTTTAGCTTGTATCCATTCAAAAAAAAGCAAAAAGAAGAAATAACGTGAATGCTGTAATGAGTGTGAAAGGAAACAGACAGACTTTCCTTCTTCCCAAAAATGCAAATACTTTGTTTCAAAACCGATGAAACATTTACTGTCAGATAACAGTTGCGATGTAGATTCGATTCATTTCAGTCATAATATGTGGTTTACTATAGGAATTTGTATCAGAGGTTCAGAACTGACTAACAGGGAGTGAAGGCCTACTCATAGTTATTCGGTGATTTTAACAGGGCACAGTGATAATCATGAAATAAAGACAGAACTTTAAATATGATTCGTAAATGACTCAGAAGGTAGGCAAATGGTGCGTGAACCCCAATGCCTTTAGTCAAAAATGGTGTAAAGATCTTATTTTATTGTAACCAATTATTTTTTGTTGTAGAAACTTCCCTTTCCCTTCTGATTTCAGTTTTCTGGCAGAATGTAAATATTAATGACACAGTATGCAAATCTGAGTGAGTTCGAAATCAATATTTAAGCAGCCGTTTTAAGAGTAGGAGAGTTTGTTTAGAATTTATGTCCGCTTGTTTAATTAGCTTTGTACGTAAATAATTGGTGCTTAGCCACTCTCTTTTGATTATGTTGATATTTTAGGTTCGGTTTTGCTGCGTGAGGCCGATTTAACGGTTGAAATAAATAAGGAGCCAGTCATGTAGCCAATCTTACTTTATTGTGAATTTAAAATTTTTTTTCTGTTAGAGTTACTTAGCCATAGGTGGTGGTAGATTGTGAGCACCGAGAGAGTGCGACATTTGTTAAGTTCAAATAAAATGGTTATTTAAGCCTTCTTCTGCAGTCATCTGTTCTTCCAAGACCTTCCAAACGTTTACAGAGATATCGCTACTTAGTCTTTTCAGTTAGTCTACAGTGTATGATTCCAAAACATACTAAAGGACTCTACAGTGGCGTCCGAACTAAAAAACAAAGGTGGTGGATGATGATTCTTCACAACCATGATTTGGCAATTGGATCTCCTAATTCCCAATTGCTCTTTAAAAGGGGGAGTATGTAAGGTGTTTCCTTTCTCTTTCAAGCATGCCTTCGTGATGTAAGAGTTAGCACACTCGGCGAGTAATCGAGAGGTCCAGGTTCCAGTCCCAGCGACAGCATTGCATATTTTCACTTCTCCATCAAAATAACCTAATGACTCTACAGTGGAAATTATCTATTTTATGGTTGTCCTGTGCGAATAAATGTACGTACGAAATTCATGAGTATACAAATCTGATTGAGTATACAATACCAGCTTTTTCCTGACACAGAAAACTTTAAGAGTACTACACTCTTGAAAATTCTAGATATGAGGAATTTTTGTGATATGGATTTGATGATGTAACTAATTACTTTTAACAGTTTTTTTAGCAATTTGTGATTTAAAATGGAATCTTTAAATCGGAAATCGTACTAAGTCCAAGCGCTATTTCTCTTTTTCCTAAATGCTATTGTTCAACAAAAGGGCTTATGTGGATACCACAGGACTTCTTTGTGCGACCTATTATGCATAGTTTTCTGCTGCATTTCATTTAAACTTATTTCCTCCAACTAGGCTAACTTAAATAACCGAGCCCTCAAGGCAAGTTGATAATGACATCAAAAATTGCAAATTTTTTTAAACTGAATATTCCGGTCAATTTTTGTACTACCGAAATCAAACTTCTTCAAATTTTATTTTTTCATAACGAGTATAAAATCTTCTCTAATATTGTTATAGCAGCCGAGAGACTGCATTAAAAGTTAGATTATATATATATATATATATATATATATGTAACATGTAAAAAATGCGATGGCTTTATGGTTTTTCTCTACGCAAACATGCAACCTCTAATTAACTTTCCGCAATTTCAGGATTCTTCCCGCTAGACCAGTACTTTCGAGAACACTCTGGCATGTTATATAACCGCTGATATAAATACCAAGTACGCGCCATTTTTTAGTTAGACTGTTCCCTGCCATCGCTGCTATTAGAACCTCCTCTGTTATGTTTATTCCTCTTTCCTTTGTTATAAATAGTTATGACGTCAAAAGTCTAGATTCCATCTCATTTAATTTAAATCATTATTGAATATGTAATCTGGAGAGTTTTATCTAAGAGAAAAATGATCTGCCATATGAATTAAATAAAGGTATAGAGCTTTAAGATTAAATTTTTCTGTCATTTTTCTGCTGTGTCGACAACACTCGGACCTTGATGTGACCATTTTGCCCAGCTTCATCATTCCTGTACCAATCTTCTAAATTATCACACACGCTCATATATATATATATATCTGTAATAAAGGAAGGACTTTGCAAGAGTGATAGCGTAGAACTTTAGAAGGTTCAGTCCGTAATAAAGAGCAAGAATTTTGATTGCGTAGAATGTTAATCCATAATGAATAGGAAACTGGCAGGCGAGGGAGATTAAATCTTCCTTTTATTTTCAGTAAACATGTTGAGGCCACAAACAACTTGGCGCATTATTTGTGCCTATTTAAAATGTTTATATTTTTGATAGATTTGCATTAAGAAGAGAGCAGCAGACCAGCTAGGCCGAAGAGTAGAATGCGAGTACTTTATGTTTAGGATGAAAGTTTAATCATGGCTGAATTATTTTTGGTTCTCAATGCATTTTGATTGGATAATTAATATTGCTGCTAAATTATTAATGGCTGTTTGAGTTTTAATCCGACTTACATTATCAGAATTATGTAAGAGTCATGTGGCATGGAATAGTCTCGAAATGACCCAGTGCAAAGAGAAATTACTATTTTTAGAACATAAAAGAAAAATTCATTTGCGCTATTAATTTAGATTATAATTTATCTTTTACATATTCTTTATTCTTCTCATATATATATATATAAGATTATATTTCTTATATATATATATATATATATATAAGATTATATTTCTTATATACATATATAATGAAAACAATTCACTCTTGAATTATGGTCGAGAAAAACTGCTGCATAGATAAATGAAGAAAAAAATCACAACTTGCTCTAGCGTTAAAATGTCATTTTTATTTTGAACAGGAAAATATTCTTCAGAAATACATTTTTGCTTGAGTTGACTAGGGATGCTAAACGAGCCTCACAAGTTCTATATACGCAGTTTGCATTTTAAACAGTAGAGAAGGTGCGAAGCGAGAGACGTTGTTTACTTAAGCAGCACCAGCCAAAAAAATGAAAGATGCAGACAAACAGCGGTCATATTTATAAGCTGAAAAATCTTTGTTTCAGTCCTGTGCGGCGACTGAGGAAACGTTTACAGCAGTGTTGATACTACAGAGAAAACACAGACTTCTGGAAGGGTTGTACTTTAATTAAAAATTAGTAAATTAAAGGTTTATTTTCAGTTTGTTCCAATTAAGTTAAATAATTTTGTTTCATATTTCATATTTTACATGTGTTTGGTATTGCCGATTGCAATAAAAAAGAGAAGTGCACAACTAGATATTATAGCAGAAAAATGTACAAAATTTCAACGTTCTACGGCTAATTGCTTTTCAGTTATGTGAGATAAATGCATACATACATATGTACATAAATACGTAGGGATGTCACGAATAAATTCCATTGGGAACCCATTTTACAATCCGTTTTCGAAAGAGGAGTCTTTTAGAATAGAAGAGAAACACGCCAATGTGACAGTCAAAATCGCTGAAACAACCTTGGATTTGGCTCACATGTATTAAAACACTTAATCGATTTTGATTGCAGCTACAAGTCCCTCCTAATCAGGAGAACGAAATTTCTAGAAAGGGAAATCAACCTCAGTAACGGCTTTTTATACCCTCGGGTAGTACCATGCATGAGGAGGCAACGCCATCTATAGGCAAAAATAATAACCAAGAACTATGTTAATAGAATTTTAAAAGCGTTAGGAAGGACAGGATTGGACTTAAAATCATTCACCAAACATGCTAAATCTTTGTGAATATGAAAAGACTCAAGAAAATCCAATTCACCAACGGAAGAAGCTTTTTGGATAATTTTTGCAGATCCAAAGTCAAAATTATGATTAAATTTCCAATTATGATACGCTATTGGAGATTTGTCAATTTCGCCCTTTCGGACGTAAGATTCGTGTTCCTTGATACGAAACTTTAACGCTCTTTTTGTTTGGCCAATATATCTCAAGCCACACTGACACGATATACACTGGTGTGCAAAAATTAAGGATGAAGTCGAAAAATTAGCATATCAGCTGAACGAAGAGGCAGAGCGGACAGAAAGGCCAATCAGGAGATTAAGTAAAATGATGTACGGTAGCACATGCGCAGATATGCAGTTAGACGTAATGGGAGAGTGTCTGAGTAGTATAAAGCATGTTGTCGGTGTAAGATCAGTATTTCTGGCAAAGACATTGCACGCCGTATAGCAGTTAAAATCACACCGAGTTGCTGCCTCAGCGAGAAATGGCGAATAATCAATCTGTTAGACGACATCTGGATGCTTTTACCCGAGGTCGAATCATTGGGAAGTTGCAGGAAGGCCGCAGTGTGACAAGTGAGGCTGCAGAGTTCGGAATTGCTCACAGCATCGTTTCACGACTTTGGAGACAATTTCAAACTACAGGAACAACTACCCGGGGGTTTAGTAGTGGTCATCTACGAGGAACCACACCCGCAGATGACCGATATATTGCCTTACAGGCCAAAAGAAACAGGCGGCAGACAGCGGGAGAAATCGCTAGACACACGACACAGGCGACTGGACGACCGATATCGCGTTTTACCGTGGCCAGAAGATTGCACGGTGGTGGTCTGTTTGCACGACGCCCTGTACGGTGTGTACCTCTAACGCCTGCCCATCAGAGAAGGCGTTCTCTGTGGTGCCGGGAACACCGGAATTGGAGAGACAATGAATGGGGACGCATACTCTTTACAGATGAGAGCAGATTTAGTCTGAGTTGCGATTCTAGACACATAAACATCTGGACAGAGCGGAGAACACGCAATAACTCGCGGAGTTCTCTTTCGAGCAGACATAATGCTTGGTAGCCGGACCGACCTTCATATCTCCCAAGTAGGTTCGTCACCTGGGACTGCTATTGTAACGAGGTTTTCTTCCTTACATGCCTCTTTTCACAAGGGCTGTGGGTCCTCAGTTCCTATTCATGGACGACAACGCTCCACCTCATCGCACAGTTACTCTCGAAGAGTTGTTGGAGAGTGAAGATATTGAACACATGGATTGGTCGGCAAGGTCTCTGGATCTAAATCCCGTCAAGCATGTACGGAACTTACTAGGTAGACCCGTATTAGCACGTAACGTATTGCCAGTAACGATTCCGAAACCGCGATTGGTGCTACAAGAGGAACGAGCAGCAGTGTCTCAACAGCTCATTAACAACCATATATCCAGCATGCACAAATGATGTGAAACCTGCCTAGCAGTCAGGGGAGATCATATCCTCTATTAAAGACCGGATGTTTCTTGCTGGACACCCATCACAGGGATGTTTCGGCCTTCAGTCGCATTGCGCTCCATGCTACTTTTTCAATAAAGCTTCTTTTTATCCCTCTGATTTCTCTTTTAGTAAGTGTTGCTTACATTACTCATGTCCTTACGTATTGGGGATCTTACGGTATTAAATGTGTTGATTTGGAAAGCTTTTGTACAAAGTTATATTGAAAAAACCGTCTCGTCCTTAATTTTTGCACACCAGTTTACCATAGGAGTCTTTTATATAAGGAGGATATGTAAGGAGTCTTTTATTCGGTTCTCACTTGCATTGCTTCGGAGAAGCTTAGACCTAGGCTTTGAAGCCCATACAGGAGTTACGTTCTGATTCCCAGAGGGGATCCCGGGAGGGCGAAACCCACAAGGTCCGTCCTTATAATGTGCAATATATGGCGATCACAAAGCCCGAGAGACACACTTGACAGTTACCCCTACAATCCCTGTCGAGCCTGAACGGAACACCGTAGAAACGTTCTGGTTCTCTTCCTGTTCAGGCAGCTAATCCCCCCCATACTGACCATCCCCAACATATAGAAGTTATGAGTGATCATCTCGAGAAGGGATGTTCTCACGAAACAAAAATCGTCTAAATGGATTCGTGAATGGTCAAAATTGATATTTCCCCTGAAATATGATACCCGAAATTTTTCTTGATTGCAATTCTTCCTTTAAGAAATATGCGGAAATATTTTATAGCAAATTATAGGTTTATAATAAGATTGTAGTTATTACGTACATGCAGAATATCGGAATTAAAATTACTGAAGGAAGCCAAATGATTCTGCTTAACGTGAAGAACCTTAGGGAAATCGTAACGTATCCAGTGAACATATGTATAGGCATTCTTATAGAAATAAATCGAAAGAAAAATTTAGAGCCATTTCTTGCTAATGCAGGCACACTTCTCGTTTGTCTCTGGAAATTCACCAAACTTTCTCAGTTAACATAATTATAAATAAATGTAGAATATTTTTTCAAGTTTGGCATGTACTTTTTGCATCTATTTTAAAAGTGGATAATTTCATAATTGATAAGTTTGATAACTTCGGAATGTTATAAAAATATTTGATTTCTTACACAAAATTATAAAAGCGAATTAAGAAATAAAAACCTCGCAGAAAGAGTCCGATTCTCTTGGAGTTTTCCGCGTACTTTATCAATATTGCATCTACGTATGCATTGCTAGAATTTCATTAAACTCGATATTATTGTTTAAATATTGATAGTACACGCAACATTTGATCACTACACGTATCCTATGTTTTAATTTAGCTCTCGAGACAATAATAGTAATAACAAATAATTAAGGAATGCCTTAGTTATTTGTTAAATACTCATATTTATAGATTTATTTAAGTTCTAAGTATTAAATACTATTTTGCCAAAACTTTATTATATACAAATTTGAGGCATACTTATTACATACGATTTCATGCTCTTAATAATTACACTTTCAGAACGAGATTTGTAATGTCCGTATTATTTTAATATTTTAAATATGGCAGTTATATTCACTAAAACATGAGTTCTCAAACGCTTCAAATTTCGTACCATATAAATAATAATCATCCGAATGTGCCGTGAAAAAGTATTTCCCGATTAAAAGTCAATGCATCCTAAATGGAGTGTTTAAAATGAAAGAATAAGGCATTTTAAATTTTCATTTTTCAAATGCAGTTTTAAATGAAATTTCTACATTCTGGTAAAATATAAATATATTATTTTTGTAGTAAATTGTAGTAAATAATAGATAAAAATCATAATAGCAAACATGAATATTTATTATTAATTAAAATTAATACGACGGATGAGTCTTGTTTCATTCTAAAGTAGTTCTAATGTCTGTTTCATTGTAACTAGTTTTGATATGTCAGGCTTTATACTCGATAATTTCAAGCGTAATCCAATTTCAAGTTGCAACCGTGTCCTATATTTGTTTTTAGAATGACTGAAAAAAACAGTTTTGCAAAAAAATGATCTATTTAAAGGCATTAAACATTTTATTGCTTTGTCGGAAATATACCTATAATTATCTCATCCTTTTTTTAAACAAAAATTGCAGAGGTTTTTCTTTTTCGAACTAATTTATGATATTTCTGTTACATAAAATATCTAAAAGCTGATGTTTCTCTTGAGGGTAAACATTATCAAATACAATATTTGAAATAGAAAACGGAACTCTTATCCAAATTTCGTTTTCTAGACCTTTTAAGAAAGTAGGAATGAAAGTTTTTATCACGCCCTACGCAATATTTTAAGGGCACCAAAAAACGGAAATATATATAGATATCTGAAAAAATAAATTAAAACCTAATATTAAATGCGGGGCCCTTTTACTTTCATTAATTTTGTATAAAAGATGTATCACCAAAAATAATGTAATGGACCCTCAGTAGTACATGTACCATAATTTCAGAAACACTGCATTAGAAGAAGTGTTAGTTACAAGGTGTCCGCCGATAAAATCGCGGCAAAAACATCGCGGACGAACACGTCGTGGAGAAAACAACGCAAGGCGAAAACTTCGCGATACAAAACATCGTGGGAGAAAATAAAGCAAAGAGAAAACATCGCAGTTCTAAAACATGGTGGTACAAAACATCGTCATCGAAAATAAAGCGGTTCAAAAACTTCGCAGTTTCAAAACATCGTCTTCGAAAATATCGTGGTAAAAAATAAAGTACCTAGAAATCATCGCATGACGATAACATCGCAGACATGCGTTTTTCAGGCTTTAATAATTGTAAAATTTAATGATTGTTTAATAATTGTAAAAACTCGCATAATGATTTGTCAAGCATTTAAATTTCAGTAAAATAATTTTGTTTTGTTAAACGATTAAATTATAGTACTTTAGAAAATGTTTCTGTTTTGAATATGATAGAACTTACGCATTATTACTACCACTTTAGTAGAAGTCGCCAAATTTTCAAAATGTACCAAATTCTAGCAGACATCCGCATAATCATTCTTCAGGCAACCTAGATCGCAGCAATCCCTCAACTAAGCAACGTCGCCATTCCCGTATGAGTTCATTTTGTTGCATTTCAAACTCCAACGGTTTTTACTGACAAAGCGTGATAATTTTTGCTTTAAAATCAGTTGCAAAATATGCGCTCGGAAAACGAGCCAGCAATGGGAGAAAGTGCGGTCAACATTCCTGTAGGAATCCAGAAATTTTGCCACAATATCCTTAAAGAGAATAATTATGATATGCAGTCGGTAGATATTGGTTTTGTCAAAGTTTGCACGATACCTAGTTTGTGTTATTCTCTGTTTCTTTTAAGAAAAAGCAGATCGCTCTGTATACTGAAAGATGAGCAGCTCGAAAAGATTGCAGAAAATTCTCGGGAATATGTGTTTATTCTTTAATATATCACATAATCCTCATTTAAAAATTTGAATTTATATTCCAAACTGAAGTGGGGTTCCTTTTCATGTGTTGATAATACTTTCGGACTTAAGATAATTGCTAAGAGTTTGGGATTTCTTTTTCAAAAACCACAGTCGCGAAAATTGTCAAATTGCATCCAAGAAGTAACTTTTAATTTTTCAAAAATCACCAAATTGACCAAAGGTGGTTGTGCTAATACGTAAGTAACGAATTTATTTCTGCAAGGTTATAAGGTATTTCTCCTGCCTTCCTAGCATGTCTTTGTGGTGTAACGGTCAGCGAGCTTGGTGCGTATTTGAGAGGTTCGGTGTTCGAGTTTCGGCTACGGCATTGCATATTTTTCATGTCTCCTGATTTAAAAAAGTACATAATGTCTCTACCGTGGCGCCAGAACTAAAAAAGATGGGGAGCGAGGACTGTGTACCACCAGCATTTGGCGATTGAATTCTATAATCCCTAGTCGCTCTTTAAAAGGGGGAGTATATAAAGTATTTCTCCCTTCTTCTTCGCCTTCGTGGTGTAGTGGTCAGTACGCTCGACGCGTGTTCGAGAGTTCCGAGATTCGAGTCCCGGAGAGGGCATTGCACATTTTTCACGTCTCCTGTTCCAAATAAAACCTAATGTCTCTATAAGGGATCAAACCTGAAATCTGCAACTGAAAAAGGTATATCGATTATCATTTCTCTTTTATTTTCGTAAATCTAGTGCATAATCTGTGCCTCCGAAATTGTTCGGAAAACAATTAAACGTAATATTTCAAAAGAATTACTGTGGTTAATTTGTTTATGAGGTATTTTAGAAATTATTTCTAAGATAGCATCTGAGTTCTATTTAAAAAAATTCATAGCATTTACGATTCTGTTGCAAGGTAAATTCAAGTTAAATTCAGCGATTAATAAAGTTAATTACTTAAAGTTGTTTCTGATTTCTTGAAATGTTTTATGAGATTACTTTAGATGGAGCAATGTAATAGAGTAACTTCGATAGAATTCAAGCAGCATATTTATGCTGATTTTAAATTTATAAAATATAAGATAAACGTGAAAGATTTTATTTGATTGCCATGAAGAAGAAATGTATGATAAATTATGGTATTAATTAATTGTTTTTTCTCTACTAAAGATATTTTAGGGGCTGAAAAATTCTATAACATTTAAAACTGCCCTGCAAATTTTATGGAAATTATATGACTTAAATTCACCTTTACTAGACGACAGAAAGAAGAATTTCTCTCAAAAAATCTCCTTTACTATATTCCTGTCTTTATCCTAAAAATAAAAATAAAGTTCATTATAATTAAAGTAAGGCTTTAAGCATTTTATGCATTAAAAATTGAAACCCATGTTTTATATCAATATTTTTCTGATGTGAAATGCATACAGCTCGCCAAACTTTTAGTTTGTGATGTGTAGTGTATTTTTTTATCAGGAAACCATTTTTTGCTAATTTAGCTAATGAAACATGTTTGGTTCGTATACGAAGTAAAGAAAGTATTATAATCTCCAAATATTTCCGGTATGATATTTCAATGAAAACACCCATTTTGGCCTTCCCGATTGGCCTTTCTCGACATTTGCATGATTTTTTTGCGAGGCATTTCTACGTATGGACAGAATAAAGGATTCTGTTTTGCAAAACGGATTGTAAAATAGATTTAAAATGGATTCAAAAGGAACTTTTTTGGACATCTGTACGCACATGAGCATGTATGTATGCATCTTGTATAACTCAAAAGCGATTAGCCGTAGAACGATGAAAATTTGTATATGAGACTGTTGCCACTAGTCGTGTAACCACTCTTTTACCAGGCTTAAGATTGTCTACCCAACGTTTATTTTCGCAATCGTTTATTTATCTAGAGACATTAGGTATTTGACTGAAGCAGGAGTCATGAAAAAAGAGCAATGCCTTCGCCGGGACTCGAACCACGGACTTTACGAATACGCGCAGAGCATGTTGACCATTACACCACGAAGGTATGCTAAGAAGGCGACAGAAATACCTTATGTACTAACCCTTTTAAAGGGCGAATGGGGATTAGGGGACCCAATCGCCAAATCCTGATGGTGGAGAAACATCATCCACCGCATTTTTTAGTTCGGGCGCCACTGTAGAAACATTAGGATTTTTTATGCTGAGGAACGTGCAAAATGAGCAATATCCTCGCCGGGACTTGAACCTCGGACCTCTCGAATACGCGCCGAGTGTGCTCACCATTACACCACGAAGGCATGCTGAGAAGGCGGGAGAAATGCCGTAAAAGAGTTTTAAATGACGAAATTATTTGTGTTTTAGCAAAGTCAAATTTAAAAAAAGTAATAATAATTTTCGACAAATAAGGAATTCTAACTTTTATTGTGAAATTACAGTTCCTATACTTATGCTTGAGAAAGTTTTATTCTCGTTATAAAAAAATAAAATTATAAGAAATTTGACTCCCTTACGACAACATTGACCAGGATGTTTAACTACATGTTTAAATTTTTTAAGTCATTTTCAGTTTCCCTTGAAAGATCAGTTAAATGAGTTAGAATAATTCAAAAAAATAATTTTAAATAAACTGCAGCAAAAAATGTGGGCGTACAAGAATGTCACGTGGTTTTCTCATTAGATTTCATTTTCATTTTATCACAAGTCTCCGCTTAGTTCGTATATTTCTTCCGCGTATTTCTTCTTTTATATTTTATTCAATAAAAATGTCCGTCATTCTAAGACCAAACATAGTTTTTTGTATGTCGGAGACCAACCATATAAAAATATTTAATAGCGCATTTATTTTGATACAGCCTGTATAATTAATATATTTTTGAAAGTAAGGAAAATAACTTTTATTTGGAAATCGCTTTCAGATTCAAGATTTATCCCCTGGCACCTCCATCTATCTTAGGTAATGCATTAAAAAAATTTCAATTGCTTCAGAGACTTGATGTCATGTAGATTTTCGTCATTCTCGAAATGTAATAACTTTAATATATCATGAAATACGGCAAAATATGTAATTTAAAAATTAACCATGTGTCATGTTTTACTTACATCAATAAATAATAAACATAGTTTAAAATGTGCTAAAAATTACTTTACGGCGCATTTTAACATTGGGATTGCATTTTGACATTAGCTGATCAAGAGCTCACAGATCACCTATTCGCAAACTTTACTGGTTGAGTATTCCATTTCACGCGCTTGGACTTTAAAGGCATCCGAA
>KK121117.1:691414-709987 GCA_000611955.2 Stegodyphus mimosarum | reverse complement strand
TAAAAATTACTTATACACAAACCAATTATGGAATGCCAAAGGCGTTCAAGTATCTTCATGTTCACCGTATGGTACTTCGAAACGAGCAATCTAATGGACCTTAGGCAAACTTAGAAGTCGGTAGAACTTATGAACAATGGAACATTTTGGAACTAGAAGCTTGAAGTTAGTTTAGAAAGCATCAGGAATTATCTTAATAACTATTGTTGATGAGGTGACAGCTAAGGAAACTCTACCAATTATCCGAACTACTAGTTAATCAGTTTAATTTCCAATGGTTCTTAGTTGAATGTTTCGTGCTTAGTAACATTTACTTGCAACTAAATAATAATGCTCTCTTATTAATATAATTATGATGATTGCTGTAAAGATAAGCGATTAAGTAATGTGCCATTTTATTACCCAGTGTTAGAAGCATAAATTTTGCCTCATTATCCAAAATTTTGGGATAGTTGTTAAGGTAGACAGGAACAAAAACTTCATTGGATTTCTACAATTGCATCTAAATGGAAAACTGCTTCAAGTTTAAAACTAGGTAATGAACCGGATTAACTGCGATAATGTATTTATCATACTTTTGAGAAAGGTAGTCAAAAAAGTTATTTTGATAATGAGATTTGGTTAATGATGATTTGGTAATTAATAAAAGTTAATTTTTATTGCGCTGACAAAAAGGTCCAGGTTATTAAGCTGATATTCCAGTACTCTAAGATCACGCATAGTAAACGATGTAAAGTTCGATTTCTAGCCAATCTAAAAATCTGTGTTTGTGCTGTAGAACTGCAGAAACCTAGACATTTAAATTTCGATCAGTATATTAAAATTAATTAGGTTTCATAATACAAGCCAGAGTTTTCTTTTCTGGCGTTTTACCCCCTAATTTAAGGATCTCAAAGTTACTTAATCTCATACGAGCATAAAAAAATTCAAATTAATAATTGAATAACGTATTTTTAAAAGCATGTGTACAAAATGAGAAATTTGATTCTAAGTTTAAGCTTACACTTGCGTTACAGACTCTAAACAGCATCGTAGCTGTAATAATACTGCTCAAGTGCTTAAATTTACAACATTCTCCTCTCTCAGAGTCTGAATAGTGAATGGAACACAATTTCTCCTGTAGTCTTGTACCAAGATCTAAATTTAGCTGCTCAGCAAGTAACGGTATGCCTCTGCGTTTGTCAACAGATCATGGAAACGTGTATCTTGAAAGTTAGAATCAACCATGTGAAACGTTTCGTGCCTTTCGACAACTGTGTTCCAAATTCAGATCTTAGAGGCGAATACGAGTTCCACTATTTCACTCAGTTAAGTACTTCAGTCAAAAATACATTTCAGTGCAGAAAATGGAAGAACTAAAAACAAATTCCTGTGTTGTAAATTGTTCCTTGAAATAATTTAACGTTATTATTAATTTAATTCTTAAACCAAATTAAATACAGAAGATATAGGAGTACCTTCTTCACGACTATCCGTCTTTTAATGTATTTTGTTTAGAAATAAAATATAATCCGATCATTTTACGTATTTCTTTATGTTTTATACGTTTAACCGTTTCGTCTTTTAAAGGTTCCTCTTATTCATAAGCCATGCTCTTTAGTTTTCCTTTTCAGTTTGGCTCATTTAATTTAAGCAAAGAGCAAGACATGCCTATGATAAATTCCAGTTTAAATATATGCCTATGGTAAATTCCAATTTAATTTCACTAACCAAGATATATTTTGCTGACCAAAAAAGGAATCGATTGCAGTTTTGAGAGAATTTTTGTAAAAAACCTGTCGAAGCTGATCGGTTGTATTACAAAGATAATTTGTACTTAAAAATTGCATCTGTATACACACTATTAAACTCCATCTGTACGAATTCAAATATTTATGCATTCCATTTAGTTCGAAAAGTTTCTTCTTGAAACTGCTTACATAAATTCTTGAAATTAATTCTGAATACTTGTAAAATACTACATAAACTCTTGAAATTAATTCTGAATACTTGTGAAATATTACATAAACTCTTGAAATTAATTCTGCTAGTATTCTTAATATGTGAAAATCTGGATTAACAATGGCAAATGATTTCTTATATTCACTTGAGACATTTCGCCGAACACACGTTTCTAATATCACATTTGTCTAAAAGATTTCATGCAATTTTTTGGACTATAAGGTAACAGTAGCAATCAAGAAATCAGAGTGAAAGTTTACAATATGTTCCTCTAAGTATGCGTACACACTAAGCATGCACTATACACTTCCTTTAAGTATGCGTACACACTAAGTATGCACTATACACTTCCTCTAAGTATGCGCCACATTAAATCACACACTTCAATTTAATGCCATTGACTTTTATAAAGTACAACTTTATGTCTACAGAGAATTCATGCCCGTTTTATGATTAGATTAGTCATTTCATATATTTCTGTTTGCATATTAAAATACATTTATTAAATGGATTTTGCCTCTTTACACTAGAGCCATTGCGATGTTTTAATATATTGCTTACAGGATAAAGTGGCAGGTGGAAGATTAAACGTAAAAGAGGATCATTGTTTATCTCCATCATTACACCGATATCGATCACAAAAGGCTACAGAACTACGAGAGCAATCCGAGAAGAAACACATTCGTTCCATTGAAGCAATGTGTTCCCCGTCGTGTTTGAAATTAGTTTACACTAAGAAATTTCGATCCCTAGATAAAGAACGAGTATTTGTGACCTCAGCATATTTTCAAAATTTAGTTATTTAAAGTCTACTGATCCAAAATTCCTTTTTTAAAAATTGGTGGGATGAAAACGAAAGCTAAAAATCTTCTGATTCTTTTACCTAAGAACGTGCGGCAAAGCTGTGTTTATAGCCCTTGTGCGCTTTGCCACATTAAAACACACCCTTCAGTTTAATTCCATTGACTTTTATAAAGTACAACTTAATGTCTACAGAGAATTCAAATGTCCGATGTTAACGAATAATGAATACATAACTCAAAGACAATTAAGTACATAATTTGTAAATTTCAAAATTGGGATTCGAGGATTATAAACCTATTCTACGCACATGTTATCAAGATCCACAGGTTAATTTAAACTCGATCAGTTATCAACTGCCATAAGAAATAAATCTACTGTAGAGTCAATTTTTTTAAGCAGGAGACGTGAAAAATGAGCAGTTGCTCTCGCCGGGACTCGAACCCGGACCTCTCGAATACGCATGGATTGTGCTACCGTTACACCAAGCATGCGGGAATTAGGGAAACAATACCTTTTATGCCACCCTTTTAAAAAGCGACAGGGCTTAGGGGACCCAATCGCCAAATCCTGGTGGCAACGAGTTATTGTCCACCATCTTTTAGTTCTGGCGTCACTGTAGAATGATTGCTACTTTTGAAGCAGGATTACGTGAAAAATGAGCAATGCCCTCGCTAAGACTCGAATTGTTCCTCTCGTGCCGGGACTCTAACCTGAAGCTCTCGAATATGTGCGAAGTGTGCAACAGTTACACCACTAAAGCATGCTGGAAGGGATGAGAAAATATCCTATACCACAATATCCTTTCCTTTGTAAAAACTGGGCACCATTTGGTGGAAAGGAATTTTAATTAAAGCAAGCCTGGTACTGGTGAACTAGTGTACTGAAACTTGTGGTTTCATTGATCTCTGCGTGATCAGAAATATTTCATAGATGGCACGAAAAAGAAATCCTGATATATTTTGTTACGAATTTATTTTTATTCAAATATAATGCGCTTCTAACAATGCACAAATGAATTCAGATATGCTGGAAAATGAGGATTTGCAGCGTATGACCTAAGAAGTAGATGTATTGGATTGAAATACAAATGAAAGTGTTTTTAGTGCACTGTCAAAAGAAGAACTGTATTCGATCTATGATTACCATTTATTCTTATTGAGTTGAAACTTGTTACTCTATAGAAATGAATGCGAATTCCCCCAAAAGTCCTAAATAATGCTACGTATCGTATCGTATGTCGTTTTTCTATGATGATAAGTTCGCACGGAAATAAATGTCATACAACTGTTATCTTTTTGTTTTGTTCAAACTGTTTTTATCAACAGAAATCTTTTACACTTTTAAATGGATGCAAAAGTTTTAAGATATTTGTGTCCTTCTATTTTATGTCACAGCTTCAATGTTTATACTTTTTAAGGTTATATTTTGTTTTATCTTTAGTCCTGATTTTAGATCAAGACATTCTTCAGTGCAGTAGTTCACGATTTCAATCAAGAACTTTTCTGACCATATTCGCAGTGATGGAAAATGGATTTTTGCAGTTACTATTAAAACAAGCAAAACTGTTTTATACATAAATATGTTTTCTTGAATTTTCGACATATGAACGCATTTAAAATTTTCATTATAACAGATTTACAAAAACGTTTTTGCTTCTAAGCTAAACAAAATATCATTGGTAAACTGTGAAAGAGTAAATGCATGCAAACTAATTTTTTGTTTCATTCTTTAGAAGAATTGCAGTGTATTTCCTGAAAGCATTCCTGTTTCAGTCAAATGAATCTGGCTTTTAAAGGAAATCTTGCAGCTGGGACTAACAAATAGGTCTTCTTTTACAAAAATATAAAATATTTCAATCATCTATTCATCTAGTTACAGTTAGGAGTAAAACCCTTGTTTTTACCCAAATAGTCTTTACAAAATCACAGTAATCCTCAGCGTTTAAATATTTGATAAATGTGGTCTACGTTATCACATACAGATATTATTTACACACACATACAGATATTTTCATATTACTTAAGTGTAAAATACATCATTAGTTTCAAATGGCAGTTTTCTTAAAATTAATTATAAGCGTTGTTTTATATATACTTATCAATTTATGCATCAGATGATTAATTTGTAATTCTAGAGTAACATAATGTTGCTTGCGTACGGTTCGTAACAGATTGAATGCACAAGTCGATAAAAAATTCATAAAATTCATTCTTATCCGAAGCAATAATAACAAAATGCTGAGATTTCCTCAGAGATATTCGTTCAATATCACAATATTTCCCAGTAGTTATGTTTAAAACTACTGAAACGCTGAATACAACTCAATTCAAAATACAGAGAAAGTTAATCCTATCTCACAGCAAATTCGCTACAATCAATAACAGCACTAAGTAAACAACTACACTTCACTTAACAACAACAAATGAGCTGAGATGTTTTAATTTGGCTTTTATAAGCTTTTTAATCATTCACAAGAATATTCTGGTAAAATCTATTTTCTCGATTTTTCTGGACAGCAAAAGCAGTTACGAGATATCTATTTATTAAATGTTAAATGCACGCGCTCTTGTATTTTTACTTTTCCGGCGTAGCTTTCTCTCAAATTTCGTCACGTGCTGCATTGCGCAGGAAAATAAAACAAATTTGTTACAATTTAAACTAAAATAGCGAATTAAATACAAATTCCGTAACGATACAATGCTCTAAATTCAAATCTGAAAGGTCCAAATAGTGATATGTTGCGTTTTATTTTCGTGCCCGAGATTAACATGTGTTTTTCTTAAGTAAGTTACTGAAAAACCCAAAACTCCTTTGCAGCAACTGCATACGAGTTCTTATTGAAATGAAAGTAAACTTTTGCTCATTTGAATGAATGATAGAAAAAAGTAAAATGGGAATATAATTATTTTTCCCGTATTCAGTATATAACTGAATAAACCACGGTGAAGGTTCTAGATTACAAATGATTTTAAAGTAGATGTAGTACTTATAGATATTTTTAAACACAGTTGTAGATCTAAATTATTTTTAGATGTAAAAATCAATAAAGCCTTCGAAATTATCATTCCATAAGTACTTCTTTGTATCTCAAAGGCTAATGCGCTTTTTAATTTCTTCTTCCACGTACCAGAATTTTCATAACCGAAGTTAAAGTCTACTAGCATACAATACACAAAATAGTTCACATTCCACTTCCCTTTAGTATTTCTAAATTAACTTCGTAGCCACTAGTGAAATACTAAGTCATTTCCATTACTATGCAGTAGCATTTAATTATAAAAACATTGCGGTTCACATCGACCTCGAGATTAACAGCATATCTATTAATAACTTTACAGTGGATTCATTAGACGTTATTCATTAATATTTCTGCGAGAAAGGCAGTAAAATGACTGGAACCTAGTTCTTGAAAGCTTCATTTTTCTTCCTCTGAATTTGAAATACTTTTTTGAAATATGAGATCTTGTCTAGGTAAGCCCTTCCCTCCACTAAGCTTCGTTATCGTAGGTTAATTAATTATACAATTGTGTTTTTATCGATACATTAACGTAAAAACAAAGCACATATCATCAGAAGGTATCTAGTATACCCAAATTTTAAGTTTATCCACCTACGAAGATATCAAATCTAAATTATTTGAAAGCCTAATTGGCTATTGTTATTTAGAGTTTGAATCTGAATCGCTATGCGTAGTCACTTTTTTAATACAGAGGGTCACTCAAACAAGCAGATTTTGTGATAAACATAAGAAGAATAAATAATAAAATGTAAATCTGTGGTACTGTCATTCATTAGCTGTGCTTTGCCCGTTTGGTACATAAAAAAGTGTTGCCGTTGTTATAAGTAGATTAACATGGCAATTGTCTACATGCTTAGCAGGATACGGACTTTAAATATTTGTTTCCGTTTCACTAAAATGAAAATAGTTATATACATTTGTAATCCTATCAAGCGATGAATACAAAATGCATCTTCATTTTAATATGAAAATTCCAAACATATTCTATTACACGAAATACAAAACATACAAACACGAAAAATGTAATACAAATATTTTCTGCTGAGTAGATATTACAAGGAAATGCTTATACCGTTGCGTGTGTATGGGCTCGGAATGGATTGAATATACAAGTCAATAAAAAGTTAATAAGATATATCTTTTCACAAGAAATAAAACAAAATACTGAAATATTTCCTCAGAGATATTCTTACAATATCACAATATGCCACAATAGTTATATATCAGACTACTAGAATATAAAAAGAACTCAAATTCAAAATACAGAAAAAGCTATTCCGACTTCGCCGCGAATTCTATACAATCAATAACAGCACTAAATAAACAACTACAGTTCGCATAACAACAACAGCTGAGATGAGATGTTTTAATCTTAATTATAATTAATTATAAGCTTTTTGATCCTGCAAGAGATAATTCTGGTATTTTCTCGATTTTTCTGGATAGCATAAACAATTACGAGATATCTACACTCATGTCCATAAATTAAGGATAATACAAAGTCAGGCAAAGGAAGAGTTAGAAGCAAAACAAATTTGACTTATTTGTAAAGCTTATTTATTAAACAAAAGGTAAAGAGCAAAAATAGGTGCTATATGTTTGATATTATTAAAAAAATTAGCGATTTTATCTCCCTGGAGCAAATTACAAAAAAAAAATCTATTTACAAAAAACCAATATTACATGGTTGGTATGGATGTTCATACATTGTATGTCTCTCAGACGATGCAATACGGTCCGTGCAACGCCTAGGCATGCTGAGTATCAAATTATCGATCTGATCTTGGGGGATATTACACCACTCAAAAAGCAATCCTCTCCGAAGTTCCGGTAGACATGTAGGAGGAGGTTCACGGGCTGCAACACTTCGGCCAAGCATGTCCCACACGTGCTCGACTGGATTCAAGTCCGGTGAGAATGTTGGCCAGTCCATACGGGTGCTATCCTCCGATTGCAGGCATTCGCTTACGATGGTTGCATGGTGAGGACGGGCGTTGTCATCCATAAACACAAATTGTGCGCCCATGGTGCCCCGAAACGAACGTACATGTTGTTCCAGAATGACGTCCCGATAGATTTGGCTTGTCATGGTTCCAATTTGAACATGCAGGTCAGTTCTGGAACCCAGAATAATTCCACCCCAAACGAGCACTCCTGCACCACCGTAACGGTGTCGTTCAATGATGTTTTCTTGGTGGTAACGGGTACCTGGAGCTCTCCATATGAAAGTCCGGCGAGAATTAGACTGCAAGCTAAACCTGGACTCGTCGGAAAACATCACACAAGCCCACTGTTGCGGTGTCCACAATGCATGTTCTCTACTCCAGGCTAACCACAGGCGACAGTGAGTTGCAGTAAGTGGAACGCATCTGACAGGTCTACGAGCATATAGACCAATCTGCCCTAAGCGTCTGTACACGGTTTGCCTTGAAATTGTCGTACCAGTGGCTGAAGAGAGCTGACGAGACAGGTCTGAGGCTGTGCTCCGCCTGTTTCTTTTGGCAGTAACTGCCAAATACCAGTCCTCATTCGGCGTTGTAACTCTGGGGCGACCTATGCTGTAACGTCTACTCACATTATCATCATCTTGGAATTGTTGCCAAAGCCTGGAGATGACATTCTGGGCAATTCCAAATTCGTCTGATACTTCCAGGTGTGTACGCCCACATTCCAGACGGCCGATAATTCTACCACGTAAAAAATCATCCAAATGCGTCCTTTTTGTCATAACCATTCGGTTATTGCACTGAAATGCTTATAAAGCGCCTGCGAAGAATTTTACATCTTTGCCTGTATTCCTTATATATCACTCTCTTACACTCTCGTCATTGTGACGTACCATCGGTGTCATCTGGTTACTTCTTGAAACTTGCATATGATTCTTGAAGATGTGTGTAGTGATTTGACGGGTGATATATTTATTTTAGAGTTCGATTTCCGCGTGACTCCGAATTATCCTTAATTTATGGACATGAGTGTTTTTAGTAAGTGTTAAATGCGCATGCTCCTGTATTTTAATTTTTCCGGCGTAGCTTTCTCTTCAGAGTCGTCACGCGCTGCATCGCACGGGGAAATGAAACAATTCAATTACAGTTCTACTAAAAATAACTAAATAAATACAAAATTCCTAACTGTAACATTAAACTATCAATAAAGAAAATAAAGGTAAGCATGACATTTATGTTTGCTGTGTAGTAATTTACAACTAGTATTTAATTTTCAGAAGTCTCTGATAATTTACCATCGACACAGTGAGACAATTGGAGAGATTTTCTGCTTGTACCATGGAAGGTTATATTTCAAAAGACTACGAAATTTCTTAAGATAAAGTTTCTTTGCTTTTTTTCTTTGGATGCAAGCATGCAGTACTTATCTTTTTCTTCCGACGGGAAGGGGAAATCCATTTGTATTTTTTTCTCTTGGAAGCTGAGAAAGGACCAGTTGTACTTAACAGGCGTTACAGGAAGTTAGATTTTGGTTTAAGTCGGGTTTTTTTCATAAAACCTATGAGAATAGTAAACTTGGCAGATTTAATCCAAAAGTGTGAGTGATTTCTAAGCAATATCAGAAAGCATTCAAGAAGAATTCTGGACACCAAGTTCAGAATGATCTTGCGCTATTCGATCACATGTAGGTTATTTTATAAGAAAGCACCAAAGCTTTTATGTTAAGGTGAAATACTTATTACATTTCATTTCTTAAATCGAAACGTTCCTCGTATGTCACCACCAAAAGGATTCCTATAGTTCATCATATAAAATCTTTAAAAATCATTATGTAAAGGTACTAAATTGTCCAGCACAGATTAAAATGCAAATCAAAACCCAATTCTTTAAGAATACTTGAAAGTAATTTATGCAAGATTGGAGTTTCCCTCCATCTATTCAGGATTACGTACAAAGAAACAGCTGAATGGGTTAAGATACGTAGGGGACAGTATAAAATCTGCCAAAACTTGGCATGCTCAAGGCATCTTTGGCTACTCTCAAAGTCCTTTCGCCCTTTGATTTGTCTCCAGATTACCGCACGGCGCTCGCTGATGCATTATTTAGCACCAGAAAAAATTACAATAGTCAAAAGGGCAAAGCGTTTTGTTTGATATATGGTTAAAAATATGTCTTTCCAATGAAACTGACGTTACTGAGCATGTAAATGATTGTAAAATTTCGCAATATTTAATACTTTTATGTTACAAAATTCAAGCAAATTTTCGCAAAACAGACAAAATATTCTAATTTGTTTAACATGTGTTGTTACGCCATGAACATGTTTATGTAACTATGAAATCTGCTCAGATAATTCTTTTTTTCATAAGAGAAAGTAGCACAGTATGAAATAAACTAATATTACTGTTCAATAGTTTACATTTTAACCCCGAAACTATGCTTAAATATCGTTTATTTATTTGATATTTAAGCATTATTTAATACTCTGAATAACAAATAGAATTGACTTATAGATGTTGACTTACTACATCCTAAAACATTTGACTTGCATTTGCGAATTAAATATTGAACAGTACATGCATATATACTGACGTTAAAACTAAATCAACAAGAAAAATGTTCAAGTAATTCTAAAGGAAAAGAAATGTCCGAATCATAAATAGCTGTTTCTTTCTCTTGCAGTGGGTGTTACTTCCTGCAATTAGAAACAAGGAGCAGTCGCCCATTGTGTTAGAACTCCATCTACTTTCATGTTTTTGCTCCACATTCTGCATATCATGAAGGACACTCGTTACGGAGAGACGGGGACGCCCTAACTTTACCGTTGTGGTTATACGGGCATGGTCCCACGCCCTCCTCCTGGTTTTTCATATCAGCTCCACCACAGCCAAGGGAGCGGACAAGCCAGTACCAGTACGGTCCCTGTCGAGCCTGATCCCATCCTAGGTACAATACCCGGGTTCTAGTCCTGTGAAGAATAAGGTACAATAGTACCTGATATTTTACCCCCGTGGTTGAGACTGTCTAAGTACAGATCCTAGCCAGTACTTCCCAGGAATTCTCCTGAGTCAACCCCCGGGGGGAATATCATGAAGGAGAAACATTTTTTACAATTTTTAAATTGAAATATTTTTTTTTCTTATCATGCAACTTTCTGTCCATCTGTGAAATGAATACATAGTCCCAAGAAGGTTTTACAGCCTATTTTGTTAATCCCTTGAGCTTAACAAAATGGAGAACTTGAGAGTACAAATTAAAACTCTGCCACTTTCGAGTATTACAGAATAAAAAAATAAACTCACAAATTTATGATAATTCGTAGCCTGAGACTGAAAAATAAATTGCCTAACTATGCGCTAGCTCAAATTTTAACTCAGCAATTTAAGTTCGTCAAACAAAATGGGTAATGCCGGAATGCTAACGTAGCTGATCTGAGTGAAAGAAAAGTCCAACTGCAAGCATCGCTGCCAAAAGCTCTATATGTCTAAACATTACAAGAATTGCACTTTAGATAATCGTAACTAATTTTCATACTAGTGAGAGCTAACAAAAAGGGGCAGTGATAATATATATCCAAAGCAGGAAGAAATGGGGGTAATTAGCATAAGCTCTACAGTAATTCTAGGGCCTCTTTTACATTTTTAGATTTCCTTCTTATCGTCCTCTACTTTATCTATACATGAAGTTTGGAGTAATGAGATTCGCTGTAGTTTCAGCCAGCATAAAATAGCATTTCAGATTTCACTTGAAAAACTCCTTCAGCTATAAACCTATTTTATTTGTATCCTATGGTTACAAAGAGACAAAAAAGTGGTTATGCCTTTTTACGCTTTCCCTGAAAGAATTCACACTTACTCCTTGACCAAACATGCAGGAAATTTTAGCGTTATCTTTTGCTATCTATCGTAGCCTTATCTCGATCTTGTGCCAATAAATGAAGCTCTAGAGTTTGCTGGCAATAGCAGACTTTCATAACTATATCACTTTTTCCACGACAAATGATGTGCTGAACTGCGGCATATGTAGTTAACATCGGAGAGGGAATAAGAAATATTATGACTAAAATTACACGAGGCTCCTTAGCGGAGGTAATGTTGAATTCATATCCTTAATTAAACATCACTGGACGTGTATCAGAAGTGAAAACTATGAACTTCCTTCAAGCAAGAATACGTTTCCTGAAGCTCAGCATCCTTCAAGCTTTCAAGATTTCTGAAGTGCAACTATCTACAATTCGTAACTAGGCTTGCCCACCAATAACAGCTGTACACTAGTAGGCAACCTGAGTTTAAATATTGGCGAAGGGACTGGCTGCATTAGCATTTCATTGTTTCCGCCGATATTCTGTCCAAATTTCCTTAAATGATTCTTTATGAAGGCATTCTTCTCTTTTCGCAAACTTGCAAGTAGCCCTCATACACTTTGATGTGAGTAATTAATAAGCAAATTCAACCAATCTTAGTCTAATTTCTGATTATTTTCAAAATTTCATCGTTTTGGCAAATGTGTGTAGGAATATATAGATAATTTCCGTAGCGTTATACCTTTGAATACCTGCTTTTTACATATTTTCGTCTGTGACAGTCCGTCTTTGTAGTGTTTATAATATTTGGTCCTTAGCGTTATAGCTTTGAATACCTGCTTTCTACATACTTCTGTCAATGACAGTTTGTGTATATAGGCCTTTAAATTATTTGGTGCTTTTCCATAATAAAGATAAACAAAGAACACAGCATGATGAAAAATGAAATTATTTCTGGTTCTAAATTGGATCATCATTCGTCATTTGAAAATGCTAGTGTTTAAAAATGTTTACAAAGATACCCTGCAAAAACTTAGAAAGGAGAACTAACGGAGAAGAAAAGACTTTCTCTATAATCCGTAGAAGCCTTGAGTACGCTTTTAAAATTCACATTCTGTACTGTCACCTAAATTTTGGGTCTCGTAATCTGAGATCACTAAATGAGCAAAAAATGTCATACCGAAAAAATAATAGAAGGACATTTGAGCCAAATATGCTTTCTTGGCTTCAGTTAGAAAGCCAAGAAAGCTTGAGAAACAATTCTTCAAAGAATTGTTTCTCAAGCCAAGGGCAACGATATTACAGATCCAACGTTCAGCTGATTTCATTCTTTGCTGCTCTTACATATTTATGTCCAGCAAAAAAATGTTTTTACATATCCATCCAAAAGCTCATCTACCATACAGTAATCGAGAAGATTGCCTTATACGGGGCAGCCATATGGGCAGAACCAATGACAAAAAGAAAGCAAAAAAAGCTTCAAACAATCCTGCGACCCTTCCTTCTCAACTACACCGGAACCTATAGAACAACAACCTCTTCCAAATCGCTAACAGCACGCCACCTTTTATACGCGCTGAACAAGAATTCCATAAGACAACAGTACTACAACTACGAAAGAAGAGCCGTTATAAATCATTAGAACTTTTAGCAGACAAACACGAGACACAGGCACACCCATATGAGCACCACCCAGGAAAGAAAAATAATATCACATTAAGCATGAAAAAAGAAGTAAACGAAAAGAAATTCCCTCGACTCTATACAGACGGTTCCGGCCTAGAAGAAGGTAAAGGCAGCGCAATCAAAATCTACATAGATCCCAACTCGACAACAGAACAAAAGTTTCACCCAGATCAACAAAAGAGTGTATACCAAGCAGAATCAATAGCGCTCCTTCAAGCAATAAAGTACAGCATCACAAACTCCCTGGAAACAGCATATATTTTTACAGACAGTCTTTCAGCGATGCATGTCATCGCAAACCTGCACCATCGATCAAAATTAATCCAAGAGATTAGAGAAAGAACTTCAGCATCACAAAATCAACACTTCTTTGTCACTTGGTTGAAGGCACATGCAGGAACAAAAGGCAACGAGGAGGCTGATATCCTAGCCAAAGAAGCAGCTAGGGGTCAAAACGCACAAAACTTATCAGTACCGTGGCCTGGCTCGCACCTTAAAAAAATCATAAGCAACAAATCTAAAACTCAATGTCAGAACTGGTGGGACAACGCCGAACAAGGAAGAAGGACTTATCAATTGTTCCCAAGAGTAGGCACTGAACCCAGTTTAATAACAAGAGAAATAACATGGTTCTTATCAAGGCATGGCGCTTTTCCCACGTACTTTTATACAAGGAACTTAGATCAGACCAGTGTGTATGTGGAGATAAAGGCAGTCCCGAACACTACTTATTTAAATGCTCCCTCACAGCTGAACATCATTTAAAAGTCCCGCATTCAGAAAGTGAAAATGACTCCTTTCATAAGATGTGCTACCAAGAACAACCATTTCAGAAAAAAAATAAATATATTAAACTTCCTGTACACAAGAGGCACTGAGTTATGCAACACAGCTTAGAATAACATAACATAGATATTACTTAAAACATTGCATGTAAGCAGACCTGGAGCTGTCCTCCATAGCATGTAAGTGTAAAAGGCACCAACTGCGAAAACATCAATGTATATTTAATGGAAAAAGAAAGGCACTACCTGCGGTATGGTACCAATACAAAGCATTGCAAGCAACGCCTAGCAAGGTCTTCTGTGAGCCCAGTGGGGTGTAATTATCTGGATAATTAGTGTGCCTGGGCAACATCCACATTGCCAATGGTTAAACAATGGATGTCTGATTACTTATTTCAGTCCAACAAGGAAAAACTATAAGATTCACAGAATTTCATTCATACAAGAAACGAACTCCAATTTATATTCGAGTGCAATTAATAAATGTCGCTTAATCTGTCGTCCCAACCTGCGATAATAGTTAGTAGACTATTGATGTATGCCAGTGGAATTCCTCCAATCAGACAGCTGTCTCCTATTTTAGGTAAAACATATCCATAATATTTCATAGTGGAGGTCCGAAACTCTGAAATATTTTTCGAAGCAATGAAATACAGTTTTGTTTCAGACTATCTTTATGATGTGAAGGTATTTTAAATCAATACCAGTTTTATTTCTGTCTATTATTTAAACTTTGGCTTCATTATTTTCCTTGTATGACTACAGAAGAATAACATCGATGTCTCTTAATGCACACACATTATTTTCATTCAGAGTACGCTTCAAGATATGTATTTCTTTTACTAGCATTATAAAATGTTCACTTCATCTTACCCGACTTAAAAAACATTATTAACGAGAGCAACCTATAGATTTCCTTGATTTTCTGTCTTTTTTTTATTTTGCTTTCATATTTCATCATCTTTTTTTAAGAGTTTTCTTACACCTACATACACATACATAGACTGATTTATCAAATAGAGCTTTCTATCATGGGCAACGATTTTGTTCGACTAGGAAAAGAATTTCGAATATTGTATTCTTTAGATAACAGCTTTTCCACTACAGTTTGTTTCTTTAATTGACTACGGCAAAGCACGCGGAGGATATGTACCTATAAGAGTTTTGTCTTCATAACGGATTCTCGAACTAGAATTGCCTCACATTGGAATTACATGTGGGAGGGGAAAACCCTGAAAGCCATCTTAAGCTCAGAAATGCGAAATCTAATCAAAATATTGGATTAACACATAAACCACCCACCCGCTGGTGGGAACCTTGCGGATTAATTCGTTTGAAACGGTTGATGGTTCTAATTTCTACTTCAACCCCTTACACTTAATGTACTTTTGCAAATGTAAATGTTAATAAAAATTAAATAAGGCTCCAAACTGAAAGATAAAGCAAAAGTTAACGTATTAATAAGTCTATGTGCGTTTATATTCAACATAAAGTCTTTAACATGAAAAACAAAGTATTTGAACTTCAAAACGTTAGTAAAAGACTTAGTTAAACTTGCGTTTTTATGATATTTAAAATTGGATTGGCAATGGATTTATAGATTTAAATGCCATATCAATTCTCTTCAGCCTTCTTAAAATATGAAAACGCGCAACTCAGCTTTTATTCGGAGAACAATACCTTCCGATGTAATTATACTTTTCATTTCCATAATATTTTGTTATTTTAAAACAGCAAGGAGAGAAATATCTTAAACGCATCATTCTATACTATTGAATTTGCTCTATTATCATCGTACCTACAATGTATTTTGGATGGCTAATGTCGTGTTTAAAGAAGTTCTATAGTAGTGTAGACATGTCTCGCTGACAGTTTGACAAAGCATAACTGAACAAATTCATTTTTAAAAACTCCGTTGACAACATTTTCGAGATTATATATGTATGACAGATTGCCAGCGTATAGGGAGAGAAAATTATTGATTGTGTAAGCCGACAGGAAAATTTCTCTTTGTAGACATAAGGAAAGCTAATTAACCTTATTTACAGAAATATTTCCACTTTTGAAAAGTACTAATTTTAAACTGTCATTGCCTATTTAGACTTTGCATGCAACATTAAGACGGCAGGTTATATGGTAGATAGACTCCCGAAAGAAAAATGAAGGTAAAACCAAGAAAACGTTATGTATGTGAAAAAATAACAGATTAATTCCTGCTAAGACGAAAGACTTAATTAAAATAGTTGTTCTAGACTTTGAAAGATAAAAGCACATCAAACACAAATCTTTAGTTACGTATAATTTAATTTTTAACTATCTGAATACAACTTCATTCTCTCAGTACATAAAGTTATTGCATACATGTATGGCATGTATATTATCTTATTCATTAGATTTTATTTTTTGCCATTTTGTGTGCTTTCATCGCAAATGCAGTAGGTTTTATATAGTTAATCCGCAGTTCAATCGTGTATTATCTAAATCAATTTTATCATGTGTTCACATTCATCATCAACTAAAATTTGGCTTCCTATATGTGTTTTTGTTAGTAGGATTAATAAAAGATTTTGCTTAACAAAAGAAACTGTTTCCTTAAAAAATTTGGTGAATGGAATCTTTTTTAGTGAAGTTACAATGCAACTATGCAGCTTGCGCCTTCTCACTTTCAAACTTTCTTCTCCCAACATTCTTGATCTGACTCTTATTATTATCAAAATTTCGATGTTTAAGTATTAAGGTTATATTAATTTCTCCACTTTTTGTGCTTTACTGTTTTTCACGTCGATTTGTTTTCTACAGTTGTTTAATTTCCCAATATGTAAGGCAATTCTCCCGCCTTCTTTGCATGCCTTCGTGGTATAGTGGTCAGCTCTCTGGACGCGTAAACGAGAGGTCCGTGGTTCGATTCCCCGCGAAGGCGTTGCTCATTTTTCCTCTCTCTTGCTTCCAAAAACGTCTTAATGTCTCTACAACTTTTCCTGTTATTTAAAATACGTGTTTTCGTTTTTTGTCTAAAATTTCAGGTTATTGGATAGGGGTAATAAACAAATTCCTTTTAGCTAACTTTCAGGTTCTTTTTAAAATTCGATTTTGTAACTTAATTTGGTTGCCTTCAGAGCTTAATTTCTGCATCTTACTTTGCTTTTTTTTCTAATACTTTACATATTTTCTGAAAAACTTCTTCATTTGTGTCATTTTATTATTTTTTAAATTTTTATTTACTCATACTTGCAATGCTTAGATAATCTGATATTGTCTTGAAATTTTGGGTTTGCGTGATAGATTTTCAATTACTTCAGCATATCTATCTCTTTGGTATTACAAAATACTACTTCAAATTTAATTTTGCTTTAAAGTTTAATTTCTTAAATTCTGTTCGCTTCGTTTCAAAATTTAGATTTATTTTCGCTCTCCAAGTACTTACACTTATTGCATAGTATTTACATTATAATATCCGTAAGATGTCAATTACATATTTTCTTTCGAGTCGCGGTGGGGCAGGTTATGTCTTGATGAGTGTTTTATTAAATTTTTAAAAATTTTCGGAAAATTGTTCTCTTATATTTTTGTTTTTATGTTTACATTTTGTTTTTAAGTTTGTATGAATGTTTATTTGAAATATGTTTTCGTTTAACCATATTTTTGAACTTGTAAGGTTTATCCTAATTTTATTAACAGTTATTGTTAAGGTTATGCATCTTTCCTATCTTTCTAGTTTCAGCTTACAATTTCCTATCAAAATGTAATTTCAGAAACGCAGTTAATGCAAATGAGTAAAGAGTAGTATTTAAATCAATGTTTCACCGACTTCGTTATAGACAGTCTGAGTTTCTGATTAGCCCGCGTTTGCCTTTTGGCTACGTCTCTCTTAGCTATTGCTACGCTCGGCCACACTTTGAGCCCTTGTTCGGCTCCGCCGACTTAGTTAAGATTTAGGGGCCAGCTACTTAGAATCTTGATAGCTTCGGCTATATCTTCAATTAGCTTTAGTTAAGCTTAATGAAGTTTAATTTCCTATTCATTTAAATTCAAGCCCAAGTGGAGGCTTTACTGTACGTTCCAAGTTATGAACTGATTGTATTTATTCTGAGAAATAAAGGGTAGTTAACCCTTCTTAAGGTTTACGTCTCTGTTAACACACTTAAGCGATTATTCGCTTTTTAGTGTTTGTGGGATTCAAGGATTGAACACTGAATCAAATAAGTAAAAGCCAAGAAACCAAACAGCGAATATTCCCATTTGATTAATTTTTTTCGCACGTCCTCCAGATGCAATCAGAAACGTAGCTTCGCTAATAATCCTCTAGTTTGCTCTTCGACCAGGACTAACGAATTATCAACACTGTTTTGTTTCTCATTGATTTACATCTATTTCAGGTGTGACTTCGTTTTTGTATCACGTTCTTGTTTTTTTAATTTGTGCCTTCCTGTTAGAGAAATTTGCATTTTTGATAGATGCATATTCTTTATATTTTATCTCATTATTTTGCTAATTAATTAATATCGCAGCATTAGTTGTAATTATTTCTTTAAACATTCTTTAATTTGTAATCTGTTCCTTATGTACATATAAACATTCTATGTAAACTCT
>KK121117.1:680813-691373 GCA_000611955.2 Stegodyphus mimosarum | reverse complement strand
ATTTGTAGTGAATTATTGCTTTATTACTTTGCAGCTTTAGCGCAAGTCTTGGGCTTATTAATTTACTTTTAATTATTTCATTATATATATATATATATATATAGATAGATAGATAGATAGAAAGTCATTCACTTAAGCATTTACAGACTTTAGGGAGGGATATGTTACTCAAAGATAATTTGGAAATTCATAACCATGTATTTACGACTGTGTTCTGAATTAAACTTAAGTGCTGATTACGGAAAAATTGAATTTTTTTTATGAAAGCAGCTAAAAATGTAGACGCCAGCAGAGTGCAATTCAGCTGTTTCGAAACTCAGGAAATATCAGCCGTTAAAATGACTACCGCTTTCAGTGCATAATTTCCGCTTAGTGTCGTCCTTGCTTCCCTGAACCACTGTTCCTCGAGCCAACGCCGGGAGAACCTATTTTTGGCAATAGAGGAGCTTTTGCATAGCCAACTTCCAACTCTGATTACCTTAGTCACGGCATCTGAAGGTTTATATCGATTGTTTCGCATTCAGGAACTTCCACATTCAGAAATCACGATCTAGCTTTTTATAAATTCGCTTATTCCTTAAGTTTATGTTATGTAAGCTGAAGTATAAGAGATTTATTTCCAATCAGATGCAAGTTTTACTTGTAAAGAAATGTGGAAATATTAAGAAGAAATTCGGCAATTATTTTTTTTTAATTTAATGCATTTTGTTACTTTTTGAAATATGAAAGTATGTACACAAATTGATGTTGCGAAAAGTGTGTTTTGAATTTGCAGCATTCTTGACCTTTTAGATTATTTTGCATTTATACATTAATGTAGTTATGAAATTAAATATTTGCCTGAAATAATTGTAACAAGCTGGGACTATTTTGGGACTCGTGGAAATCGTAGAATTAACGCAATATTAGCATTCATTATAAATATTTCATTTCATGTATGAATCAATAATTTTAAAAAATAATTGTATTAAAATGGGGTTTCTTAAAATTAAACAGGATAGCTCACAATTAGATGAAATGACACATTTCTAAACATCAGGAAATGAACGCATTTTGCGTGTTGGCAACTTATAAACAATATTTTCTACTAAATTCTGTGGTTTCTTATAAATAAAATGTACAAATTTTAAACAATAAATTTTCTTCGTAGTTTAAAGGATGGAATTTAATTTAACCCCGTGATTTAATGATCGAGAATAAAAAGTATAATTAAGTTAAGCCAAAACGGCTAGTTTCTGTTTCTAACTTACTGTAGCAAAATTTCGTGTTTTGCAGTGCAACCAAAACTATTTATTTTTTATTCTTTTAAAAATAAAGCAGAAATACGTTTTAAGGAATGTCACTCTATATTTTTTAAAAAAGTATTTCTGCACGAGTAACCCCTTTTCACTAATCTTTTCAAACTGAGAATCCTGAAGGTTTTATTTAAGTTCCCTAGTTCTGCTTTGCATTATTTTTCCAACAATTTTACACTTTAGTTCTTTATTTTTCACTCTCTTATTACTATACATCCTTCAGATATAGTAACTAGTTTTGCTGCACTGGATTGAAAAAAAAAGGTTTAAATTTAGAAGTCAAATGTAAAGAATTGTCTGATATTGGAGGGTTTAGACTCTAATGAACGTAGCGAAAACTGAAATACGCAATTTAACTTTGTGTTAAAATGTATAGTGGTTGTTCGGAAAGTAGTAGGCTTGAATTAAAACAAAATACTCACAGTTTTGACACATCGACTTAATAGCTTTCAAAATATGTCCCTTCTGCAATAACACAGCGTTTCCAGCGACTGTGCGAATTACTGGAGGCTCCCTGGAACGCAAAACTAGAATGCTCTTGAGCTCCCTCGTTATGGCCTCTTGAATGGCCTGGACCACGCAGTGGTGCACTCATTTCATGACACCTTTTCAGTCAGGGGAAGAAGAAGAAGTCTGAAGGAGAGACATCTGGGCTATGATGTGGCTGGGAAGCCGTGTGATGCCATGTTTGTTCAGGAAGTCCATGGCAGGAAAGGCGATTTGGCTCGGCATATTGTCGTGACGGAGCCTCCATGGTCCAGTTATTGCTGGACGAACGCGGGCAACACGTGTTTTGAGCTGAGGTGGGCAGAGTTCAAGAAATTTCGCACTTTCACCAAGTTTTCGTCACATTTTGCCGTTGAAAAGAGTCCTGACCGTTGCTCATCTTCAACTTGTTCTCTTCTCTCCTGAACAATTTTCCCACTGGTCGACCCATGGAATCACGCCCATAAGCAATCTTGGTCATGTCATGGGTCTCGCTCGCAGTTTTACACAGTTTGACGCAAAACTTTGTCAGGACTGAGTGTTCTGTGCATACGTTTGGCGAACATGGTCGTGATAGTGTTAAAGTCCTGATCTTGAACAGGGAGCTGAATGCAGCTATGTTCCATGGAAGTGGTAGAATAACTGCACACAAGGAGGGTTTAAAATTACCCTTTTATTAAACTACTATTTACAACCACTTCCCAACTCGGAAGCGATAACGGAAAATAATGACTGCGCTTGGGTCTTAACTGAACAATCAAATAATTTAAAATAAAGTTAAGTAGAAAATTAAGAAGTCGTTGCTCTTAGGGCTATAAACGCGAGGTTGGTTTCTAATCTAAACTATCAAGGGTGCGTAGTAAGATTTGGCTAATACTAACGCACTTAGATTTCTTCAATAAGTATATAGTGTAACAGCGCTAACGCTTAGAACTTATATACTAGCTAGTCAGGCGAACGTCGAACAGAGCCGCAGTGATCTGAGACTAAAACTCTCTCACACCCAGAAGTTCCTTGCTAACCTTTTAAATACAAAACTTGGCTCCACCTCAAATTAGCCTTAAAGCTGAAACGCGCGCTCATTCTAACGGGAAGTTGAAATAAGAGTTCACAGGAAAGAGAAATTAACATAGAAATATAAATTAACATAAAACTTTTGTAGTTTAAACTAAAACCTTACAACCTTATCGCGTAACGCTGCTCTAACGAACCATTCATTGTGGAGATGACAAGGCACCTTGAAAGGGGTTCACCTTAAACTCGATCTACGCTCCGTGAAGGCTTGCAGACGACTGGCGACTAGTACGCTGGTAGCTATGATCTCCCACAACCCAACCAGCGCAGTAACATCCCTCTCCTTCGCCACGTTTTGGCGTTGGCGGAAAAAAATCAATCCTACTAGTTCCCGAACAAACCCTGTATCTTAAAACAATATCTTTATGGGCATTCCTAAAAATATCAAAGCAACATCTCTGCCCATTAATGAACATGTTTTGTAAAATTCTGCCTTATACAAGCCTCTTCAGCCAATAAGAATTTATTCTAAAATTATTTTCAGATGTTTCTAAAATAAAATCAAATTGCAGATAACATTTTACACTTAAAGAGAAAGAATGTGTTACATTGTCATTCTTTGCATGCAGCAGAAACAGTTTATTTGTAATATCATTAGGCTTATCTCGCTGCAGAAAACATTAAAAACCAACGATGCTGTCTCCGGGATCGACCGTTATATTGACAAATGGATGAGCTTGACAAATGGATTGAGAAGGAATTCGATAAGAAAGTTACTTATGTTTTCTCCCGCTTTAAGACCAACTGAGGAGGAGTGGACCTAGTCGCCAAATTCTGGTAATGACGAAATATTATTCACCGCATTTTAGTTCGGAGACCATTCGTAGAATTTTTTTCAAAGACGGAAGAATAAAGAACCAGCAATGTCCTCATCAGGACTCGAACGCCGGATGAAGTGGTTTGTAATTACACACGAAGGCATGCGGTAAGGAAAGAGAAAATTCATTATATAGCATTATGCTTTTGAATAGCAAATACGTTAAGAAAAATTATCTTAAAAACATGGCATTGCCCTAGTACAAAAAAAAACTTTCTTTAGAGTTACAATCCTAGTATAAAAAAGCCCTATTCTGCAGGTACTTTAAATGAACACATTTATTTATTTATGCGTCTAATTACATTCGTTGATATAAAATAAAATTTACTTCTCAATAGCACAGGTCATCATATAAAGATTTTATGTAACCAATCAGTACCTAGTAATAATGCGAAGACGTTCAACGTAAAACGGAAAACCTATAATTAATTTTTGTGCATATCTAACAGTCGTGAATCCTGAAAAATATTTAGTTAGCAACGACTTTTTTAATATTTTTGAAAATTAATTTTTATGAGGATAAATCATGTAAAGGAGCAACGTTTAGCTGTAGATATGTATTAATAATGTAGAAACGTTTATCAAAGTCGTACTCTCACCTGTAAGGTGCCCAAGGCTTTTGCCAACGACAAACGTACTCTTGCCATGATGAATTTCGTGGGCTTGTTCTGATATCAAACAAACGAGATTAGTCACGGCAACAACAACAAAAGAAACGTTAATCGCATTATGCTTAACAACAGAAACAAACTGTATATTCATTGAAATTGCCTTCACAAATGTTCTTCAAATACTTTGAACTCATATGTATTGAACACAAGCATTCAACATACTTTTAATTTTTATAAAACAATGTTAAAGAAAAATATTAAAATACACTAGAGCACTAAATTTAAATAATGTCATCTTAGATCGCAATGAAAAATTCACGATCGTATACGTAGACATATAAACAAATCACCAGAATTTATGATTTAATCGCAAGGGATGAATTCGTTTAAAACTGCTGTATGCTTTTTATATGGATATACTAATTCTCAGAAATTTTTCAATTTAAAGCTGTTTTGCAAAGGAAAGAAAAATGGCCATAACTTTTACGAGAGTTTTAACTTTTTTTTCCCTAACGGCAAAATAACATTCTAGTAATATTTGAGTTAATGGCTTAAGTGCCATTTCAAGTTAAATTTTTGCAAGCTGTTTTATTAGTTTGTTGATTTTAACCCATCATCCCACTGCCACTATCTCACTGCAATTTTTCAAATAAGTTTAAGAGTCTAAAGCATTCAATTTTAGGCTCCATGACCTGCAGCTATCCGTTATCCTTTTAGCAATACAGAATCTTCATGAATTCAACAAGTAATTAGCACTTTCGTACCCTGGGATGGATAAAAATAAATTCACGAAATAAAATGTTCCTTTCTTCTGATGCTAAATATAAGCAGCAGCGAAGGATACAATATTTTTTTCAGCGATACTCACAAGAATCTTTTGCTTATCTTTAAGTGGAATGCTTCTTTAAAATTTTGAAAATATTAATGAACAAAATTCTAAATATTTTCAATTTTTAGTTTGATACAAAAGGACTGCAAAGCCAAAAGTAACATAGTCACGGAAAGGACTGTAATAGGAACAGCCACGGTAAGGGTAATCAAATATTTAGTGTTTTCAGTCTAGTTTAATTACACATAATTAACATAATAAGCAAAAATATAAGTATGCGAAATTATATGCACTAACATCGCACACTTAAGTAATGCATTAAGAATAATTTTTATTTGCTTTTAAGCGCATTATAAGTTTCACATTTTTTGATTTTGTAAGCATACGTCAACAAAGCTCAAAACTGAAAGCCGAGATCAAGAAGTACTTGAAAATAAAAGTTAATCTTTCCCCAAAACTCGAACACGAACTATGCTGTCTGACACACTGATTAGTGATCGCAAGAGAAGAAATATATGATACCTTACATATCCCTATTTAAAATGTAACTGAGGAAGGGGCGTCCGGCAGTTAACCAGTGTTATTCTGGCGACCAATTTCCGTAAACGTTTTATAAGGAGTTCAGTTTCAAGAAATAAACTGCGTAAGTTTTATGAGTTTGATTATCGTAGACTTTTCTTGTGCTTTAAATGTGAGTAAAAGTATACGTAATATTATACATAATATTGATGCCTGTTTCCACATTGCATAAGTAATCTAATGTTTGAAAAGGAGTAACTCTCCATCGATAAAACAAAGCACTTTTCATCTGCGTGCGAAACGTCCATCTGAAAAATAAGTAAACATTTTCAATAGTTAAACAACTTTGCAACATGTACACTGTGTTTTAACATGTGTGCGATAAGCAAAAATCACAAAAAGTAGCACTTGAGTAATAGGAATGATTCAAGCTGAAATCTTTCCTCTACGCCTTCTCTGTGCACAAAAGAAATTTTTATTTGTAAAAGGCATTCAGGTTACGTATCGCGCAATAAAATTCTCATCAATCAGACTTCAAAGTTTGCCTGAAAAAAAACAATTACCATAACATAGAATGAGGAAAGATGGTCAATTCACACAAAAAAACGTTTTTATTAAGCTAATATTAACTGTATGTAATACTATTTAGGATGCTCTATTACTCAGGTTAATAAAGATGTTTCTTTTCTGTTACAGGTAAGATTTGTCTCACGTAATAACCTATTTCTTTTTCCTGTGTATAGAGATGTTTTCTCTACCTTGTAACTTTTATATATGTAACTTCAGGTTACTTACCTTTTGTAACTTAAATCGTAATATTCAATTCATTTAATATCTGTTAGACATAAAACAACACATTTTCCTGTCTAAAACGTTTGTTTTCGGAAAGCAAATAGTTCATCTCAAAATCAAACATCATAAGTTCATAAAACAAAGGTTGTTCTAGTATATATCATTTGTCACTGTTTTCGCAATCGTTATTATAAAATATTTAGGTTCATATTGGCTTGTGATCAAATGAGTTCACGTCGTTTACATGATTACACATAACGTGCATCCATTTAAAGGAAAACATCTCATAGTGCATAATCCGGTGACCTAGAAGGCCAACAATATGTCACAAATCAGAGGATTCATTATGCCTTTTGCTACACGTGAGCAACTGAAAGAATACCTTTAATTAGAAAAATGGCATTTCTACAATTCTGAGCCTATAGAAATGTAATTTCCGTATTTAAGAGTTATAACATCCAGAAAAGTAAAAACATTAAGTACATAGAAATGTAATTAAATTAATTCGAAATGAGTATCGTAGCCATTGTTTAATTTTAAGTGTCTTTCGGGAATTATTAGAAGTATTTTGAAGCTGAAACATTCACGAAATCATACAATTGGTTTAATTAAACAATCCTTTTAAATTGGGCTTTAAAATGAATATTTATTTGTATTCGTTTAATTTGAAAATTTTTCAAATCCTGAAATGCTTTGCAAGAACAGCAGTTCTGACATTTCGCAGTGCAAACATGCTTTTTTTTCCTGCTTTGTGATTCATTTATTCGGGAAAGAAAATGTTCTTATTTCTTATTAAATTAATAAAACTGTGAGTACTTTTAGTCGAAAGAAAACGCTGTGTTTGCGTTGTTATTATGAAATGCTTTTTTATTATTAACATGGAATTTCTGCTGTCTCAGGGAGGAGTTTCTTTATTCTAGTTGCAGAATTATTGAAAGAGTTTCATTTGAAATTCTTTTAGATATATTGGGTTCTTCATTCAATCCAAATTCTCTGTGATTTATTGAGTAAAACATCGTTACATGTGGCTCACTTGACCTCTGACTGAATTAAAAATGGACGGATCAAAATGAAAACGCAAGCAAGGCCATCTGTGTAAAAAGCACCAGGAAAATAGTAATCAAATATTAAAAAGCTGAAACATTAACATTTTGAAAACTATGGTAAGGACTTATTAAACAAATGATAAATGTCATTAACTAAAGAAGATAAATTTCTAACTGAAGGAGGTAAAGAAGTTGTGAAGGTGAAAGACTTCAAAGAAATTCTGTGTAGCAAACGAAGAAATGTTGCAGATAAATTTAGCAGAAGCAAAATAAAAAAGTTAAGAGACTAGCTATGATTAGCTACGGAAGATTGTTTCTCCTTTTTGGACATCGATTCCTGTTTCTTGACACGAAGGTCAACGCTCTTTAATTTGCCTGATATATTTTAAACCAAGCTGGCAAGAACTACTGTAAATTTCCCAAGAATTAAAATTGGAGATGAGATCTTTTAGAATTGGACTCTTAATTTCGCTGACAAGTGAAAAAATAACCTGGCAGTTGAATTTGCGGAGAATCCGAGTAGTTTTATAAACGTCAGAAGACCTTTATGGGTGTTTACAATAGCAGAATATCTTTTATAATTGCACGAGGAAAATTTGTAAAACTTTATCAGCGGACAGGGGATATTCACTGTCAATGGTAGCCAATCTCAATTAAATATATTCCTCAGAGAGAAGATTTTTAAGAACAAAAGGATGTACGTAAGAGGTAAACTATAGCATAATACACGTAAGAGTAAAAAAAAAGTTTTCTCTGCGTGGCAGGGTTACATGATTTCGCATAGAGAGGAAGCAAATAAATTAAATGTTTACGTTAAGCAATAGATGTAAAATCAAATTCAATACGAATAATTAAAATATCAAGAAACCAAACGGGTTGATTCAGTTTCAAAAGGGAGTTCGATAGCTGATGCAATTAAATTCATTACAGACAAAAATTGTTTTTTAATCTTCTTTATTACATTCAAAAATGCACAAAAGTCTCGTCGGCACAGCGAAACTAAAGCCGGTAAGACAGTTTTCGGTATGACGTGATCTCAAAATAGCGGATATATAAATATCAACAACTACCTCATTGGGAGAATTATCCTTAGTTGATCCTTCAGTTTGGAGATTCTGACTACTTAAGCAAACGAAACGTCTCTTGACTCAGAGAAACATGAGTAAGAGAAATCAATTCTCTAATTTCAGTTTGTGTGAGAGGAATTCTCAAAGTATAGTTCTAAGGTATTTTAATATTTAGTAAACAGTGACTTAATAACCCATATTTGCGCGCTAAAGAGAAATATCCTTAAGTTTATCCACCGCTTCAAAAGAACATTTTACATTTTAATATTGTTTGAAAGAAACAGAGAAAATTTAGAAACTAAATATTTGGCAAAAGTGTATGATGTTGCTTCTAAATTGTTAAATATACGACTAAAGGGAATTCCAGTTTTGCAAAATATGGAAAGAGCTTATCACGTATAGCAACCGGGTGGAAAGAGAGATATTTTAACTGAGTTAGAAGTATATGAGGTGATGTATTTGCAGTTTTAATTAATGAGGTTTCGAACGCTGAAGAAGCTTTGTAGATTGTGCAGTATGGGCCTCCTCTTGTCAATTCTGATTTCATTAATGCACGTTCTTTGTCCATAACAACGATCGGAGCACTTTTATAGATTTCGGACTACGAGTATTCAGGGGTCCTAACTGGATCAGTGGTGCCATTATAACTTTAGAATTAATAATGTTTGGATCAGAAAGAATTTCAAGCTAAGCCTTATTTTCTTTTGAGATAATACTAAAATCGAACAATGTGTTATAAAAATCAACGTCTTGAGTAATTCAAGGTCGGATTGTATCTTTTTCAGCTTTTGAAATTTTTCGAAACATACACTGGTTTTGGGAACTGAAGATTTAAAATTTTTTGAAAAGTCGAAGTTATATTTTAGGATGTTAAAGTTAATTGCAATAACATTATTATTGAATTTATAGCTTAATATTTAATTTTAGAAGAATTTATAGAATATCTTGCTCGTGTGGTGAGACATATAACGCCAAACTAAACGCGCATTAAAATTTCGAACTAAAGAATGCAAATCCTATATTCTAAATGGAGAAATAAATAAATCTTCGAAATCTAATCGTGGCTGTCACATAGATGAGGTTTTGATCTTGATTCTGAGAAAAGTGTGAACAAAGCTTTTTTACTCATTTAACTGGCTTTCTTTGAAATTTTTCCTATGCACAAACAATTTGCCTTCTTTAGCAATGACATTAATTTTAATCTAGTGTTTTCGAACGCTTTTAGAGCTTTCATATCTTAGCTCTCCACGTTTCATCACTGTTTTTTATTACAGATGTCGCTACCTTTGTTTTCACTTTGTTTCTGTTCGATGCAAGATAGTTGTCATTTCTGCCGCCTTTGCAGTTGCTCTTATAGAAGAATAACCTATCCCTGATCGCTATTAAAATCGATATGTTATTCAAATTCTGTACAAATTTAAGGTTGCTTTATTCCCGTAATTTTAAATTTTGCATTGCTACATTTTTCTTCCGGAATGTATTATGAAATAGTTCAGAGTTACTGCTTTAAGTAAACATTCCATTTTTATTTTCCAATCTTTTTCTGAAAATTTCATCTACCCATTGAAAAAAGACGCCCATGTTAAATCAATTTACTTATAGAAAACTATCTCGTGATGTTTTGCTTCTGACACGTCTCAGCTTGAAGCGTCAATCTTCGCCCACGAAATAGTAAGATAGGTAAACTGATTTAAAATGTTTGTCGCTTGAATAAGTTGCTTGTTTTTATGTTATGGTAGTTATAGCTCCTTGTTTATTTAAATTTTAGCTGTTACCATAAACAATTACATGAGATACATTAACTGAAGTGGTGCCTTTTTTGGCATGGTGATAGAGATCCCGCAGCTACAGCTATAGGCTGGGATTCGAACCCCGGAGAAGACATGCGACTAGTTCTGCTCTGTTAAACTAATAAAATGGATTGTGCTAAGTAAAACGTCAACTTTATTAATATCAGTTACTAATAAAATTCTATTCACACGCTTTGGCATGTCGCCTTAACCGAACTCAATGACTAAGTGGGG